>NIVC01001859.1:195943-229135 GCA_002269645.1 Macrostomum lignano | reverse complement strand
AACGAGCAGTGCCATGCACACGCTGACGCTCACCCAAAGAGTAGACACTTTTTTGAGCCATAGACTATAACACAAAATGGCTTAACTCAATGCAGAGTGAAATATCGTGTTTATTATCTGTGGTCTGACGTTACGTGATGCACGCCTCGGCAGTGTGATAGACTTTTGTATACCTTAACACTCCCTGATTGTATTGAGTAAAACCGCTACAGATTATGCTACTATGGTGTATGGCTACTGGAGCAATTGCCAGAATGGTCAAGAATTGAATCATCCGTGGCCCCACCCCCCTTCCCAGTTTTAATAGCTAGTTTATAGCTAGCTAGCTGACTGAACCTCTGCTGGTGGCGCAAGTTTCAAGTCTAAGAAGTCAGAGAATCCCCCCCCCTAGTCCCCATACTCGGCAGTGCGTTGAGTAGCTATGCGATACTCAAGATCTTCGAAGCGAATGCGGGTACGTAGCGAGCCTTCCAGCTGAAAAATGCATAGTTCCTTCCCTGCTATGTGCTTGACTACAGTTGGAATTTCCCATTGCTGTCTATATATCTTCTGCCGACTCAACTCTGCTAGACTCTCTGCAGTCGTTTTATGCTAACAAGCTCTCTTGGACTATATAGCAAGCAAACATACTATTCTAACTTGTTCCCTATCTCCGAGAGCAAATCAAAACCCAGGTATTTATTGTCGATAGATTAGATATTGAAACAGAAAATGGTGATGGACATCGGACTGTTTGGCACGCTGCGCAAGTTGAAGATAGCCAGCTCCACCCTGCGCATTGATGACGACTTTATTGACAGGTTGAATCATTACTACACGGCTATCGTGATTGTTGTGTTCACGTTTATCATATCGGCTAAGCAGTATGTTGGTGAGTTCAGGTCGCTATTAATTACTTGAACTTAACTGAAGTTAACAGACATCTTGGATGCTCTGTTTAGATGGGAAATTTCTCACCAACTGTAAAGATGTCTAAATAGAACCATTTCTTTTATAATTATAGGGTAGGAGAATGCTCAAACCATTTCTAACGGCGAACTCTCAGCTCCCCTGCACTCTCCCCTCACTCCTCTCTCCATCTTCTCCTTCCCATCCTCTCTACCACTTGTAAGTTCCCCTCTCTCCCTTCTCCGGACAAAGGAAAAGGTGACTTGTCTTTCTGCTACAGCTAATAGTTCCTAAAATAGGTACTAAAAGAAGTACCCTCTGTGGATACAGCGACAAAAAGTTACGCCCGTCGAAAGACTCTTTGAAACAGAAACTGTCCTCTCCAAGCAGACAATCGTGCTCAGAGTTTCAGAAGTTCCATATTTACAGGCATTATTTTTATAGATGTCCCTGACTGTAGGCCCTCTAAAATCTCAAACCCGCAGGTCAGCCACTGCAGTGCTGGGTGCCAGCTCAATTCACCACTGCAATGGAGCAGTACGCTGAGAACTACTGCTGGATTCAGAACACCTACTACCTGCCTTTGCGTCACACAATACCTAAAGAGCACAGTCATCGTAACGACAGAAAAATCGGCTACTACCAATGGGTGCCATTCATGCTAGTCTGCCAGGCCCTGCTATTCTACCTGCCTAACATTGTGTGGCGCCTGCTCAACTGGGAGAGCGGCATCAACTTCCGCGCAATCAATCGAATGACAAGCGACGCGCAGAACGTGAACCCGGATAGTCGGGGCAAAACCATTCGCGCCATCGCCAGGCACATCGAGGACGCGCTGCGTTTTCAGAAACGCGAGCGTCGGGACTGTCTTGGCCAGCTCAGGCAGGCTGCCAATAAGTTTCTGCTCTGCTCCAGGCGTCACGGCGTCTTCCTTAGCCTGATGTACTTTCTCGTCAAGCTGCTCTACATCTGCAATTGTGTTTGTCAGTTCTTTTTGCTCAACGCCTTCCTAGGTAGTCCGTATCAGTTTTTCGGTTGGGAACTGTTAATTAACATGATATCGGGCGTCACCTGGGAGGAGTCGGGCCAATTCCCGAGAGTGACAATGTGCGACTTTGAAATCCGCGTTTTGGGCAACCTGCACCGGCACACGGTTCAGTGCGTCCTAGTGATCAACCTGTTCAACGAAAAGATCTTCGTATTCCTTTGGTTCTGGCTGTTTCTAGTTGCCGTAGCTACGGTGATGTCGTTCTTCACCTGGCTGTACAAGCACGCCCTGCCACCGATGAGGCACCAGTTCGTCCTGAGCAGCCTCCGTATGGCCGATTCAAACGTTAGACGCGACTCACGCGACGTCGCTGTCAGGCACCAGCTAGAGAACTTTGTGAGCCAAAATCTGCGTTGCGATGGGGTGTTCGTGCTGCGCATGCTCGCCATCAATGCTGGAGAAATAATTTCGGCCGAAGTTGCTAGGGAGATGTGGCTGTCCTACAGAGGAGACTGCAAACGGCCTTTGCAAACAGGCAATGCTAACGGCCCGGATCAGCACATGATGGGAGCTGGAGACGATCAAAGTGTGGTGTGACATCCATCTAGCTGGGGCCCATTTCATAAAGCATTTGTCGGACAAATTACAAGTAACAATTTTGACAATTCTGCAAAATGATGCTTTTCATAAAAAACAGCTGCAACTTGACAACTTTCGTCGATAGACATGCACTGAGATGGATGCCTCTGCATTAAAATACTTCCTCTTGTCTTGAGTGTTTGTCTGTTTGAGAAGACGCTGTGGCACTTGTACGAGTAGCCTTCTTGAATGAGAGGATTAAAGCCGGAGAATAACGCAGAGGTCATCACGTCTGTCTCAGACACGGATCCTATAAAATTGTGGTTTGCGGTCTAAAGGCTTGATAAATTTCATATGGTGTTTTAAACATAGACATAAAATTAGTTATTTTTAACCTGAGTAAGGCCCCATGTTTATGAAACTAAAATATTTGACGCTTGAAACTTGTCACTTGTCACTTGCCATTTGTCGATTTGTCACTTGTCGACTTGTCACTTGTCGGCTTTTCACTTGTCGACTTCTCACTTGTCGACTTGTCACTTTGTCGACTTGTCACTTGTCCACTTGTCGACTTGTTACTTGTCCACTTGTCACTTGTCGACTTGTCGACTTGTCACTTGTCACTTGTCGACTTGTCACTTGTCACTTGTCGACTTGTCACTTGTCACTTGTCGACTTGTCACTTGTCACTTGTCGACTTGTCGACTTGTCACTTGTCGACTTGTCACTTTATCGACTTGTCACTTTGTCGACTTGTCACTTGTCCACTTGTCACTTGTCACCTGCAGCTTTTTTATGAAATCGGCTCCCGACACATAAATCTCTTGCAGTTGAGTCTGATCTGAAGGATTTTTATCAGGTTTTTTAACTCCCAAAAAAGCTATCAGTCATATTATATTTAAAGCTGGATTTTCGCTTGACCCAAGCTATTCTCTGAATCGAAAATGAATTTTTATTAAATTTATTCACTTTCCAATAGTCAGTCTAGCGCTAGCGACTTCAAATGCTTAAAAGAACTGTTCATAGTAATATCAATATGGGTTGCCAATCGAAAAAGTGAAAATTCGGGAAAGGGCCGGCCCTTCTTACCCACGAATCCGAATGTCCATAAGTTTATAAAGTTTTTTCATTTTAAGCAACTTGATCAAAACCATATAAAATTTCACCTAGCTAGTGCATTTTTGGTCACTAACTATCAAAGCATCACATCGACTGCCATTGTGATTGCTGCATGCATCTATCAATATTCATTACATTTTGTACGAATTATTGTTCCACTGTGCGACGCCAGAATTTAACTAACCCCATTTTTTGTTGTTGAATAATTGTAATTTAAGTTCCTCTTCGTGTCAATGAAAATCAGTAGAGAAGAAAAAACTGTTCTGCTTTAAAAGCATTCACCAGAAAATTGCTTCAGCCGTTACGTATTGTGATTTAATTGTTGATACTGTCATTATATGCATGCAACCTGGTATGAAACACGGGTGATGTCTAGTTTATAGTATTTCATTGAATTTTTCAAAACCAACAGAATAGGTAAAAAAACAGTAAGGATTAATATGGGATAAATATGATAAATATGAGAAAGCGTGAATATGAAAAGTTTCTAGCGTATGATGAGACCTCGACTTTCTTAGAAATGAGCTGGAGGCTGTACACATATTCGTGATGATTCTCACTAAGTAACCCCCACTGCCATAGACAATAAAATTAACGCATTGAGCCAAAGTGCGATTGGTTGAACACTTTCCACAACCATAGACAAAACGTGTCCCGCGAATACAGGGAGCGGAGAGTACTCATAATCTCCGCGAATCTAGTCAATATTCTCCGCTCCTTGCATTCGTGGGATAGATTTCATTAAACCACTTTAAAGCTCACTTTCAGGGAGGTTATTGACATAGATTTTATTTTGCGGGATTCAATCGATCACTTTCCCGGACATATTGCAAGGATTATTGTATGTATCTAAATAAGCGAGCTTCTCTCTTCTCTTCCTTCGTGACTCGAGAAATTTCTTAATGAAAATTTGTCTATGGTAAGAATGTGGGGGCTTCGCCCGCACACCCCAGCAGGGGCTTCGCCCCCACACCCCCATCCCCAACTTCAACCATAGACATACAAGTATGGCTCCAGGATTTATCTGAATGCATCCCGCAAAATTAAAGTAGCTTAAATAATTCGGCTCTCGGATTTAATCACATACCGACCTCAAACCCATAGAATATCTTATACATATAGCTAGTGCATTTAATTAGAGAAAGCATATCGCTGCATGAGGTTACACCATAGACTAATTCAGTTGAGAAACATCTGTATTAGTGGATGCACTATACGAGTATCTAGCGATACGGCAAATATACGGTCCTTATCCCGACCTCCAGCTCATTTCTAAGAAAATCTAAAGTGTTACTATATTAGCTTTAAGAGTATTGATGGCCGGCATTCAGAGAACTTTGCTCGATCGGTTATAACTAGTTCGCTTCAGGGGCCTTAGTACTCGTAAGTTTCTGAAATTGTTCAGCAATTGTGCGAGTCTTTCGACAATAAATTTTATCCCACAAGCGCTTGTCAATACCGATTTTATTTACCGTTCTCTACATCAACGAGTGCAGCTCCACCAGGAGACACTGCAGTGAGTTGACTGCTGTCCCGGAAGCTGGAACTGGCTGATGGCGACGGATCGCTTTGCAGAGTTTGATGCTGACCTGTTGGTAAAATAAATTTAGTTGAGATGCTGGTATATACTCAACAACATTAAAAAGTCGCCACCTTTGAGAGTGCGCAGTAAATTCTAGCTCAGTTTTGACTTTTGAGTGACGCAACTTGCGTCACACGACGCAGAGTTGGGCTGGGTGAGGAGGGATCGGGAAGAGCGGAGGGCGAAGACTGGATGGATTCAAGCTTCCGCCCGGTTTTCATTGCTTTACTTTACCTGCACTCTCAAAAAGTGGCGACCACAGACGGAATCTTCTGTGATGGCGAATTTTCGATGTTGCTAGGTATACACCACACAAGCGTGCCAGTAGCGTGCCGCATGCATGCAGTCATACATGCAGCGTGTACAGCGGCCTTCTTGACTTTCTAAATTACAGTACATACGGACGCTTACTAGTAGTAGTGCAAACAGCCAAACGGTCCATTATCCTTGTTTGTCCCGGCTGCAACGCGCAGACGGTTTGTTGTTTGCCGTCTACTGCACGACCGCGGTGACTGTTTCCGTTCTTTCTCGCCCGAAGCGCCAGAGTGACAGCGGCTGATAGGAGCAGCACCAGGAGCAGGCAGCTTGTGACCGCTGTTGCTATCAGGGTGAGCCTTGGTTAGTGGCGAAGGCAAAGGCTAATTAATAACATTCGAGGTTAGGATAGTGTGAAAGCGATCGTCTTGCATCCTCACTTAGCTCAAAGACATCAAAGACGTTTTCGCAAGATAGTGGCGCACATAGGGTTAGCCCCAGGGGACCTGATAGTTGCAGGAGGGCTGTGGTCTTTTGTTCATCGTCTTCGTGCATTGTCCTACAACCTGTGTTGAAGCAGTTCTACCAGCGCGCCTATACAGTAAGCAGCCACGCACTCATACACACGCTGACACAGAATATATACGCTCACATCTTAGGGCACCCCCACAAATGCATATAGAGGAATGTATGCAAATCTAGGAATTTACACTAATGATTGCTCACTTCATATTCTCTAGCTGCTGTTGATGGTGTGGCTCAGTCGAAGAGGTTTCCAAATCATTGCTCGTACTATAGTCTTTAGATGCTAGCGGAGTTTCTGTAGTGTAGCAACAGTACCTGCGTGTGCAAATTGTTTCCTTGTCATTTAATTGATGTTATTATGTGTGCACGTATGATCAGGAATGCCATGAAACGTAGGACATTGTTTCACTTTGTCTCACCTGGTGCCGTTCGCGAATTGGCAGCAGGACAAGCCGGAGACTTTGCCGAATGTCAAATCTCGCCATCCGCACGAGAAGCCCGTCTGCCAGATGTTATCAGCGTCTTTATAGCCGGAGCAGAATACTGCGGTTGGTTAGTTGGTTGGTTGGTTGGTTGTTTGCTTCGTTGGTTGTTTAGTTGTTTGATTGGTTCTTTGGTTATTGGGTTGGTCGGTTGTTCGCTTGGTTGGTTGTTTGGTTGGTTGGTTGGTTGGTTGTTTGGTCGTTTAATTGTTTGGTTGGTTCTTTGGTTATTGGGTCGTTTGGTTATGTGCTTGGTTGGTCGTTTGGTTGGTTGGTCGTTTGCTTGGTTGGTCGTTTGCTTGTTTTGTTTTTTGGCCGGTTCTTTGGTTGTAAGCTTGTTTGGTTGTTTGGTTGTTTAGTTGTTTGGTTGTTTGGTTGTTTGGTTGGTTGGTTGTTTGGTTGTTTGTTTGGTTGGTTGTTTGTTTGGTTGGTTGTTTGGTTGGTTGGTTGTTTGGTTGGTTGTTAATTTGGTTGTTGGTTAGTTCGCTATTTGGTTGTTTGGTTTGTTATCATGTTGGTTATCTGTTTGGTTGGTTATTTTGGTTGCTAGACTTTGCTATCATATTTTTTCAAGATTAAAATAGCTACAACTACAATGCTAGAGAAAGATATCGATGAGTTAGCATATGCAGATCCAACCAAAAAGATTTATTAAAAGTTGCCTGCATGACTGATGAAGCTTACCTTCCTCTCGATTCATTGCGCAGCCGGTTTACCCAACCAAAAACTCCTTGAACTGGCGTCGGCTTGTCTGAGGAAATTTTACTTCCAACTTTTTAACTCTGCCGAGTTTATAAATCCCCTCTGCCCGTGCCGCTTCGGCGAAATCGATTCGAAAGCTTTTCGTTTCTCTTTTGGTTCCAGCGATGTGCAGACGATGGGACTACCGCACCTGCCGCAACCGCCAATCTGATTGCCGAGCGGTCTGAAATTTTGTTAAAACTGCAAAAAATTGTCAAGAAATCTAGGAGGGGGGGGGAATTCACCTGTGCATTTTTATTTGGGCATCGGTTTTTGCAATGCCCGGAATCCAGGTAGACATGCTGACAGTCCCGCCACAAAGCGCTGCTGGATTGGGTCCTGTAAATGGCTCGACGAGGGGTAACGGGGGCTGGCGAGGTTGAAATGTCCAACAGATTGCAGCCTGTAGACTGAAAGCCTGCATTGAAGCATGACTTCGATGGGATGTGGAGGATGGGAAGTACTCGGTGCTTCACGACCCCACCCTGCCCCCCCCCATCCCAGGCAGGAAAGTCGCTGTCATTTTTTCCCTTTCCTTTTTTGCGCCGTTGGATTCGCCCAACATAATTTATTGCCCGCGACAAAAAAGCTTTTTTGATGTTGCAAGCGTTGGCAGTTGCTAGCTGGGAGACTGCAGTTCACACCTCTCTTTGGCTTTTCCGTTAGTAACAAACAGGGAATGATGGTACAGATAAATACATTTTATACTCACCTGAAGTTTTTCAACTCTGTCATCTATCCACCGAAGTGCGACATGGCACTCACTAGAGACTGTAGCTAGACACCGGATCCCAATCCCGATGCTGTTGAGCACTTTGAGCAAGGCAGTTATCAATAGATTATAAAAATCCAGCTGTGAACTCTGTTTTCAATTCTGTGCCACCAGATTCTCAACACCATTTTGTAGTGACTAAACATTTGCTAAAGTTAGCGCTACCTCAGGACTGACACTCATGGACTGACATACATGCACTGACACCTCTGACACTCCAGACTCTACATGCACTGACACCTCTGACACTCCAGACTCTACATGCACTGACGCCTCTGACACTCCAGACTCTACATGCACTGACGCCTCTGACACTCCAGACTCTACATGCACTGACACCTCTGACACTCCAGACTCTACATGCACTGACACCTCTGACACTCCAGACTCTACAGCCTCTGACACTCCAGACTCTACATGCACTGACGCCTCTGACACTCCAGACTCTACATGCACTGACGCCTCTGACACTCCAGACTCTACATGCACTGACACCTCTGACACTCCAGACTCTACATGCACTGACACCTCTGACACTCCAGACTCTACATGCACTGACGCCTCTGACACTCCAGACTCTACAGCCTCTGACACTCCAGACTCTACATGCACTGACGCCTCTGACACTCCAGACTCTACATGCACTGACACCTCTGACACTCCAGACTCTACAGCATCTGACAATCCAGACTCTACAGCCTCTGACACTCCAGACTCTACATGCACTGACACCTCTGACACTCCAGACTCTACAGCCTCTGACACTCCAGACTCTACAGCCTCTGACACTCCAGACTCTACAGCCTCTGACACTCAGACTCTAGATACACTGACACCTCTGACACTCCAGACTCTACAGCCTCTGACACTCAGACTCTAGATACACTGACACCTCTGACACTCCAGACTCTACAGCCTCTGACAATCCAGACTCTACAGCCTCTGACACTCCAGACTCTACATGCACTGACACCTCTGACACTCCAGACTCTACATGCACTGACACCTCTGACACTCCAGACTCTACAGCCTCTGACACTCCAGACTCTACAGCCTCTGACACTCCAGACTCTACAGCCTCTGACACTCAGACTCTAGATACACTGACACCTCTGACACTTCAGACTCTACAGCCTCTGACACTAGATGCACTGACAATGACCATGTTTTCTGTATCAAGAATTTTTCATCTCTAAAAAAAATATCTATCTGTGCAACTCGAATCCTTTTTTAATCCAGGGGGCCAAATCTGGAACGCGGCGAAAACTTTTTATTTTCTTTTAATTATCTGTATAAGCATATTACAGAACCAGTGGGCAATCTGTAGGTCTAGCTGGGAAAAAATACAATATTTTCTCTGAAAGTTAACTCTATAGTTCTGCTCGAATCTAATAAAATCGAGTTGATAAACTGATGCAGAGAACTTGTAAATTGCAAAGTCGTATTATTCATGTCATGTAAGTCATAGTCAAAGTAAGGCTCTGTACACTAAGGATTACGGGATTAACGACTGCACGTGGTCATTAGGCCAATCTGGTAACTGGAGATGGGTGCTTTATAGTTACAAGCCTTTCTAGTCTCTTGAGCAGTCCTAATCAGCTTTGAGATTCGAGTCGGTGGCCGCCGAGTAAGTCGGAGCAAAGGTACTAATACAGTGTGAGTGTACATGTACTCAAAGCGTTTGCAAAGAGACGAGTGAGGGTCTATACTACGGATAATAACAATGAGCTATTCTAATTAATCGGGAAAATTTCTGATCAAAGAAAACTGAATTGTATGTAGGAATATTATGTCTAGAATATTTCCCGGCATTAGTGAGAAGCAATAGTAAAACAATGAAAATAAATATTTTTAATGACCTGAACATAAACAGGGGGTTAATTACTGACAAATACTCGATCAGTGACATAACGAGCGACACAATGAGTGATAAAGAGACAAAGAGTGACAAAGAGACAAAGAGTGACAAAGAGACAAAGAGTGACAAAGAGACAAAGAGTGACAAAGAGACAAAGAGTGACAAAGAGATATAGAGTGACAAAGAGACAAAGAGTGACAAAGGGATAAAGAGTGACAAAGAGACAAAGAGTGACAAAGAGATATAGAGTGACAAAGAGATATAGAGTGAAAAAGAGATATAGAGTGACAAAGAGACAAAGAGTGACAAAGAGACAAAGAGTGACAAAGAGATAAAGAGTGACAAAGAGACAAAGAGTGACAAACAGATAAAGAGTGACAAAGAGACAAAGAGTGACAGAGAGATAAAGAGTGATAAAGAATGACAAACACTTGATAGGCGACATGCAAAAGTAGAGTGCCGCAGAGAAAGTGTCTGAATCCTTATTTGTCCATCGCGTCCACTTCCACTATCGAGGTAACCATGGAAACGCGCGGAGCCATCAAGCCTCAGACTTTGACGCGGCCGCCTCCACCTCGTGCCGGCTGCCCCAGCGAAGCAGCGAAGACCCGAGCGAGCTGATGGAGCGCGACAGGCTCCCCAGTCGAGATCGAACTTCTCCCATCGGCCCGGTCGACGGGGGCTCCGGACTCGAGCCGCGGACCTGCGTGACACGCAAGAATCGTCTCCCTTCGCCGCTGTCGTCGTTGGCCGGTTCCTCAAGCGGCACCTCGAGATGCAGGTCGCTGGGCCGTTCGGGATCCGGCACCGGCTGTGTCAGGTGGATGTCGGCGGTGCGCCGATCCAGCGAGTAGGACTGGCGCCTCAGGATGGCTCTGGCTCGCAGTGTGAGCGGGCTGTCCTTTCCCGGGCAGATTCTGATGGCGAAGAAGCAGAAGACCAGCAGGAACAAGCAGGCCGAGAGGAGGATTCCAACAGCGGCGCTCGCTGGGAGACTTTGATTGGCGGTTGAGTCCGCGTTGCCGTCCGCTTGGCGTCCGCTTCCTTTCTCGGTCGGTTTAGTTGCCAGGGAGACGTCGGCAGAGTTTGAGGAGCAACTGGCTGCGCCTGACCAGGTCTGACTGGAGAAGCGGTTGAGTAGGGTAGCCTCTGAGTAGGGTAGTCTGTGCTCTCTGAGTAGGGTAGCCTGTGATCTCTGAGTAGGGTAGCCTGTGCTCTCTGAGTAGGGTAGACTGTGATCTTTGAGTAGGGTAGCCTGTGCTCTCTGAGTAGGGTAGCCTGTGCTCTCTGAGTAGGGTAGCATGTGTTCTCTGAGTAGGGTAGACTGTGATCTTTGAGTAGGGTAGCCTGTGATCTCTGAGTAGGGTAGACTGTGCTCTCTGAGTAGGGTAGCCTGTGCTCTCTGAGTAGGATAGCCTGTGATCTCTGAGTAGGGTAGCCTGTGCTCTCTGAGTAGAATAGTCTGTGCTCTCTGAGTAGGGTAGTCTATGCTCTCTGAGTAGGGTAACTTGGTATATAAAGCGAGTTAAAAGTTTCCAGCAAAAATGGTTAGATAGCTACCTGAATATTTCCATAACCTTGTAGATCGTTTTATCCCTCAGTAGGCTTCCAGTCGCGAGGACGTCAGGCAGCACCTCGGGGCACCGTCTCCAGCTACTGTTCAACTCTTCAGCCGTAGCCGAGTCACCTAGCAGCAATACCGCAGGCTTGGCTTTGTCCTGTCGAAAGAAGGCTATGGGAAAAATTATTGGGAATAGCTTTGGGAGACAGAAATACATGAGTGAAAGAAGAGCCTAGACGAAGACTGCTAAAAGGATAGTAAAAAGAAGAAAGAGGATCAAGAGAAGATTGAGGAGAGAGGAGAGAAGAGAGAAGAGAGAAGAGAGAGGAGACAGGAGAGAGGAGAGAGGAGAGAGGAGAGACTCTAGAGAGGAGAGAGGAGAGAAGAGAGAGGAGATAGGAGACAGGAGACAGGAGAGAGGAGAGAGGAGAGAGAAGAGAAAAGAGAGGAGAGAAGAGAGAAGAGAGGAGAGAGGAAAGAGGAGAGAGGAAAGAGGAGACAGGAGAGAGAAGAGAGAAGATAGAAGAGAGAAGAGAGAAGAGAGAAGAGAGAAGAGAGGAGAGAGGAGAGAGGAAAGAGGAGACAAGAGAGAGGAGAGAGGATCAAGAGAAGAGAGAAGAGAGAAGAGAGAAGAGAGAAGAGAGGAGAGAGGAAAGAGGAGAGAGAAAAGAGGAGACAGGAGAGAGAAGAGAGAAGAGAGGAGAGAGGAGAGAGGAGAGAGGAGAGAGGAAAGAGGAGACAAGAGAGAGGAGAGAGGATCAAGAGAAGAGAGAAGATAGAAGAGAGAAGAGGGGAGAGAGGAGAGAGGAGAGAGGATCAAGAGAAGAGAGAAGAGAGAAGAGAGAAGAGAGGAGAGAGGAAAGAGGAGAAAGGAGAGAGGAGACAGGAGAGAGGAGAGAGGATCAAGAGAAGAGAGAAGATAGAAGAGAGAAGAGAGGAAAGAGGAGAAAGGAGAGAGGAGACAGGAGAGAGGAGAGAGGATCAAGAGAAGAGAAAAGAGAGAAGAGAGAAGAGAGAAGAGAAAATAGAGTAGAGAGGAGAGAGGAGACACGAGACAGAAGACACGAGACAGAAGACACGAGACAGGAGACGCAGGCCTTGGCAAGATGGGTGCGCAGAATCGGGGAAGGAGGGCGCAGGAAACTGGAAACCCACCAGCAACCCCTTTCCATCAAAGACAACGGGAAGTAGCTGACCCAATTTTTGTCTGTAAGCTTAAAGCGAACAATCCCAAAGGACTGAAGGAGGAAGTCTGGGGCGACCTGGAGGCTAAGAACTAGAAAAGAGAGACGTGAGACCTTAAAGTATAAAGCTGCTCGTACAGGATAAAAGTCAGATCACGAAAGTATAAGGCTTGAAAGAGACAAAGCAAAGTCATAGCCAACATTGGATACATCAGTCTCGAATCCGGCCCTAGAATCTCCAATCTTCATCTCAAATGCAATTTCCTGCCAATCAGCACTACAGTTTCTAGACTGTGTTTCTCCGAGTTTTAAACTCGCTACTTGCTACAATCCAGCGCCAATTCCAATTTCCTTCTTGTCAACAACCTACAATGCCAGTTTACTAATTAGCAAGCCAAAATAAATCATGCCGCTTTTCACATTTTCATCGTCAGAAATCACGTAGAACGCTGACAGTTGGCAGAGATGCGTTGAAGGCCCCGATGTCAGAAGACAGTCGGCGATGAGAGTCAACTTTGGCTGCTCCAAGAGAAGCTCACGACCGTAGAGAATTCTTTGCCTGACAGCTGCTTTCGGTGAGCACTCCGGTCTGAGGAAAGATGGTGGGGAGTGAGGTGGCGGTGATCTACCTCTGTGATGATGGTCACTGTGTCTGTGATGATGATCCCTGTGTCTGTGATGATGGTCACAGTGTCTGTGATGATGATCACTGTGTCTGTGATGATGGTCACTGTGTCTGTGATGACGATCACACTGTCTGTGATGATGATCACTGTGTCTGTGATGATGATCACTGTGTCTGTGATGATGGTCACTGTGTCTGTGATGATGATCACTGTGTCTGTGATGATGATCACTGTGTCTGTGATGATGGTCACTGTGTCTGTGATGATGGTCACTCTTTCTGTGCTGTGTGCTGTGTGAAATAAGAATAAAAAATGTATGGCAGTTTTTTTTTACAAAAAACGAGGTTATTTTGATTCAATCCTTACACACCTGCACACCATCCTTACCTAAGATCCCGCAGACTCTTTTTGGATAGCAGTACGATGTTTACCTGCCCTGAGCACTGACTTCCTTTTCCATTGCAGTGCCTGCACACCAGGGGATGAATTGACGCATGCAAAGCTTCTGAAATTAATAATATGTAGAAAGTAGGTGGTATGTAATGTTGAAGGCTATATAAACAGACACACAGACACACAGACAGACAGACAGACAGACAGACAGACAGACAGACAGACAGACAGACAGACAGACAGACAGACAGACAGACAGACAGACAGACAGACAGACAGACAGACAGACAGACAGACAGACAGACAGACAGACAGACAGACAGACAGACAGACAGACAGACAGACAGACAGACAGACAGACAGACAGACAGACAGACAGACAGACAGACAGACAGACAGCAAACACACAGACAGACAGACAGACAGACAGACAGACAGACAGACAGACAGACAGAAAGACAGACAGACAGACAGACAGACAGACAGACAGACAGACAGACAGACAGACAGACAGACAGACAGACCAGATTTACCAGCACTCTCACGCCCCAGCCGGCCAGTGAAGTCTGCCACGGTGAGTGTGTCCGAGTCCGCCGCCACTCGGGCTCCCCACCTCGCCAGCCGTTGCACGTCAACGCTGACAGCCTGGCACCAAGTCGGAGCAGCAGCGAGAAGAATCGCCAGCGCTCGCAGGTAGACGGTTGGCCGCATTGAACAATCCAAAAGACTGACGGACAAACAGACAGTCAGACAGGGATATAACGGGTCTTCATTAGAACTCAGAATCGGCGATCCATTGCAGCGGATAATTAATAAGAGGTGAGTAGGATTTGAGCATGGGAGGATGATGCGGAGGTGATGTGGATGAGCAGGAGGCCGCTCATTTGTCCTCTCAGTTGAGATCGCATGCAAGCCTCTCCAGTCCCGACTCAACCGGCGCTGCATCCCCTCCTCCCCAGTGAGCACACTGACTCGATCGCGCCCCGCTTTGCTAGCTTTTGTAAATGAGAAGCAGATCAAGTTGATAGCCATAGATTTGCATCTGGGGGGGGGGAGGGGGGAGGGTTCATGGGTGGTAGAGACAGGTGCAGAGACAGAGAGAAGGAAATGCGGCATGCAACAGCTGCAATCAGGGTGTCGCATCCTCCAGTCAGTAGTCCCTGGCCGCGGGTGAAAAAATTATTGAACTCAATGATCAAATTTGCGAGCTTTGATATGCTCAGTGGTTCTTGTTTAGAAGACATTGACAAGAATTACCTCTGACAGGTTTAGAAGACACTGACAAGAAGTATCTCTGACAGGTTTAGAAGACACTAACAAGAAGCATCTCTGACAGGTTTAGAAGACACTGACAAGAATTACCTCTGACAGGTATAGAAGACACTGACAAGAAGCATCTCTGACAGGTTTAGAAGACACTGACAAGAATTACCTCTGACAGGTATAGAAGACACTGACAAGAAGCATCTCTGACAGGTTTAGAAGACACTGACAAGAATTACCTCTGACAGGTATAGAAGACACTGACAAGAAGCATCTCTGACAGGTTTAGAAGACACTGACAAGAATTACCTCTGACAGGTATAGAAGACACTGACAAGAATTACCTCTGACAGGTATAGAAAACACTGACAAGAAGCACCTCTGACAGGTATAGAAAACACTGACAAGAATTACCTCTGACAGGTATAGAAGACACTGACAAGAATTACTCTGACAGGTATAGAAAACACTGACAAGAATTACCTCTGACAGGTATAGAAGACACTGACAAGAATTACCTCTGACAGGTATAGAAGACACTGACAAGAAGCATCTCTGACAGGTTTAGAAGACACTGACAAGAAGCATCTCTGACAGGTTTAGAAGACACTGACAAGAAGCATCTCTGACAGGTATAGAAAACACTGACAAGAAGCATCTCTGACAGGTATAGAAAACACTGACAAGAAGCATCTCTGACAGGTTTAGAAGACACTGACAAGAATTACCTCTGACAGGTATAGAAGACACTGACAAGAAGCATCTCTGACAGGTTTAGAAGACACTGACAAGAATTACCTCTGACAGGTATAGAAGACACTGACAAGAATTACCTCTGACAGGTATAGAAAACACTGACAAGAATTACCTCTGACAGGTATAGAAAACACTGACAAGAATTACCTCTGACAGGTATAGAAGACACTGACAAGAAGCATCTCTGACAGGTATAGAAAACACTGACAAGAATTACCTCTGACAGGTATAGAAGACACTGACAAGAATTACCTCTGACAGGTATAGAAGACACTGACAAGAAGCATCTCTGACAGGTTTAGAAGACACTGACAAGAAGCATCTCTGACAGGTATAGAAAACACTGACAAGAAGCATCTCTGACAGGTATAGAAAACACTGACAAGAAGCATCTTTGACAGGTATAGAAAACACTGACAAGAAGCACCTCTGACAGGTATAGAAAACACTGACAAGAAGCATCTCTGACAGGTATAGAAGACACTGACAAGAATTACCTCTGACAGGTATAGAAAACACTGACAAGAAGCACCTTGTATTAGTAATTTGGACCATATAGTTGGAGAAATTTTATCGCAAGTAGCATTAACAGTATTCTAGAAAATATCTGCATTCAAGCTACAGATCTCAGAGATGAATTTACAGGGGCGTGGCAACTAATATCTGTTAGCTGTGCATCGTGGGACTTCAGTCAAACGGACAAATCCGCTACACAATGCGGGTGTGGCCTTTGCAGCCTTCAGCGATTGTAATACGATCCGCTACCTGTGTATTATTTAATGGCATTGTGCGAAGACTCATACAAATAAGGTAGCTTAGTTCTTGAATAGGGAGAGCGTTTAGGTTAGAGCTTCATGTAGGTTTTAGGATAGGTTTACAGTTTTATGATTTAGGTTGCGGTCATGGTTATGCTAGGAAAGTGGTAGAAAACGGTACGGTAACTTTAAAAAGCAGAACCCCTCTAAGTCTAATGAAATTATTTGCCTAAAAGTTTTCTCGATACTCTACTTACGGTAGAAATAGCAGAATTTTGCAGGGGTAAAACATAACGAATTCTATTAACTTCTTTATTTACCTACAGTAGAAATACTGGGAAGATTTAGGATAATTTTCTATACTCCACCTAAGTTGTAAAATATTAGTTGTTTAATTAGTCGTGACACAAAAAATCCTAATAGAACTTCGCAAAATTTCAATACGAGGACCTTATTCACAAAATTAGCTAGAAAAACAAACACATATACACTTAGCTCACAGATAACTGGGAACTGGGAAGTAATAAGCAATCATTATCGAGAGCACGACCAAGATACAATGGGTGCATGAGAAACATATTGTGTACTTTTATTGAAAAATTCCAATCATAATCTTTAAGAAATAGCTGATAATAAAACATTGCATCATCATTATACTATTCTGCAGGTTCAACATGAGCGTTTCACATTTTTAAAACTGTACACAAATAATGGGTATTAAGAATGAATAATTTCATATTTATAGAATATCTCAGAAGGTAAAGAAGGTTAAAATATAATTACTAAACAAAATATGCGTATTTTGCTTGTTGACTATTGGCTGTACATATGAATTATGAATTACCCGAAGAGCGTGTAAATATCTCGACGTTAATGTCTGTTTTTTATTTCGAGAGCTAAATAAAAACAAGAAACTAACTATTAACAAATTTTTAAAACAAATTTTAAAAAATCAATTCAATAGAATGATAAAATAAGAACACTGAATAATGATGCTTACTTAATACTGGATAATTTAATTACTGTAGGCCCTATTACATGTCTGATTAGTAATAATTATTATTGTCAACTGTATGTGTTTACGTAGCTCGTATAAAATTCGCACGAATTCAAATCGCCCAAGAGTTATATCATGGCTCAGCACTGCGGCTCCCCAGCACTGGGTGAATTGCTCGGACAATAATTATGTATCCTGGATCTCAACATTCGATGCCTCTCCGATGTCCGATTGAACGAATTCAATAAGAAATCTGTCACTTTCTGGTACAGATGCGGCCAAGATGACGTCATCCGGTGATTGTCGTCTGGATAGGTCTGATTGTTGACAATGCGCATTATGTTTCAAAAGTTCATATTTTTAACCAAAACAACTTTTTTGTAAAAATATCTAAAATAAAACAACACTCACAAGAAATTCAAAGTCGATGTGCTCACTGACGAGAACTTTTGCCAGCTGAGCACTGTGCTGGTAGTGTACTTTAGCTGGAATTGCCATTGATTGAGTGAAAAGCGTACTTTTTAGGATATTTGTTTTAGAAGATAAGAAGATAAAGTAGAATATAAAAACATAAAACGAAAATTTATGTTCCAATGATTCTTACTGTCTCCAGTTCCATGGGCGATTAGAATATTTTTATTCCAAAAATTGACCGCCACACGAGAGACGTTTGTTCTCTGAAAAAAAATAAGAAAACAAATCACATTTCTCACTTTTGAAAACTTCTTTTTCGTACGCCCTACAATCTACACTACTGCTACGAGTAGTGAAAACCGCAGTGCCAATTTTACCTTGTAGTTTTCCGAAGTTTGCTCGGATTTTATCCCCAAAAATCGCTCAGTGTAGGCGGCATCTGCAGAGGAATTTGAGGAGCAAATATTGATTCTATCGAATATAGAACTAGGAGAAGAAAAAAACATCTACTACTAAGTAACTAAGCTGTTTGAGGAATGCCTGCCATTATTGACTTGATGGAGTTGTTTTCTTTGTAAATGCGAGTCCTAATTAACAGTTTCAGGGACTGCAATTAAGGAGCAACAAGTCCAATGGATCTATAAAAGATCTATTAGCTAAGAACAGAATCCATGAAGATTCTGAGACCATTGCTCTGGATCGAAAAGCTATTAAAGATTTCTGTGCCTCTTGGGCAATCGATCCATCAGATTAAGGTTTGCAATTAATTTTTGGCCGTTAACTGACCTATAAATCGACAATTTTTATTACCCTATGAATACTCACTCTGTTAGAATGTCTTTCTTCGTGAGTCATTTTAGATGGCATTGCTGAGTTTGTGATAATAGCGCCTGACATTTATGCTACACTGGTCCTGACACCCCCTGACACTCACAGTATCCTCTGACACTCAAAATATCCCTGACAATATCCACAATATCCTCTGACACCTCACAATATCCCTTGACACTCCCAATATCCTCTGACACTCACAATATCCTCTGACACCCCACAATATCCCCTGACACCTTCCAGTATCCTCTGACACTCACAAAATCCCCTGACACTCACAATATCCTCTGACACTCACAATATCCCCTGACACCTTCCAGTATCCTCTGACACTCACAATATCCCCTGACACTCACAATATCCCCTGACACCTTCCAGTATCCTCTGACACTCACAATATCCCCTGACACTCACAATATCCCCTGACACCTTCCAGTATCCTCTGACACTCACAATATCCCCTGACACTCACAATATCCTCTGACACCCCACAATATCCCCTGACACCTTCCAGTATCCTCTGACACTCACAATATCCCCTGACACTCACAATATCCTCTGACACTCACAATATCCTCTGACACTCACAATATCCTCTGACACCTCACAATATCCCTGACACTCACAATATCCTATGACACTCACAATATCCCCTGACACTCACAATATCCTCTGACACTCACAATATCCTCTGACACCTCACAATATCCTCTGACACCTCACAATATCCTCTGACACTCGCAATACCCTCTGACAACTCACAATATCCTCTGACACTCACAATATCCTCTGACACTCACAATATCCTCTGACACCTCACAATATCCTCTGACACTCGCAATATCCTCTGACACTCACAATATCCTCTGACACTCACAATATCCTCTGACACTCACAATATCCTCTGACACCTCACAATATCCCTGACACTCACAATATCCTCTGACACCTCACAATATCCTCTGACACTCGCAATATCCTCTGACACTCACAATATCCTCTGACACTCACAATATCCTCTGACACTCACAATATCCTCTGACACCTCACAATATCCCTGACACTCACAATATCCTCTGACACCTCACAATATCCTCTGACACTCGCAATATCCTCTGACACCTCACAATATCCTCTGACACTCGCAATATCCTCTGACACCTCACAATATCCTCTGACACCTCACAATATCCTCTGACACTCGCAATACCCTCTGACACCTCACAATATCCTCTGACACTCGCAATATCCTCTGACACTCACAATATCCTCTGACACTCGCAATACCCTCTGACACCTCACAATATCCTCTGACACTCGCAATATCCTCTGACACTCACAATATCCTCTGACACTCACAATATCCTCTGACACTCACAATATCCTCTGACACTCACAATATCCTCTGACACTCACAATATCCTCTGACACTCACAATATCCCTGACACTCACAATATCCTATGACACTCACAATATCCCCTGACACTCACAATATCCAATGACACTCACAATATCCTATGACACTCACAATAACCAATGACGCACAATATCCAATGACGCACAATATCCAATGACACTCGCAATATCCTCTGACACTCACAATATCCTCTGACACTCACAATATCCTCTGACACTCACAATATCCTCTGACACCTCACAATATCCTCTGACACTCGCAATATCCTCTGACACCTCACAATATCCTCTGACACTCGCAATATCCTCTGACACCTCACAATATCCTCTGACACTCACAATATCCTCTGACACTCACAATATCCTCTGACACTCACAATATCCTCTGACACTCACAATATCCTCTGACACTCAAAATATCCTCTGACACCTCACAATATCCTCTGACACTCGCAATATCCTCTGACACTCACAATATCCTCTGACACTCACAATATCCTCTGACACCTCACAATATCCTCTGACACTCGCAATATCCTCTGACACTCACAATATCCTCTGACACTCACAATATCCTCTGACACTCGCAATATCCTCTGACACCTCACAATATCCTCTGACACTCGCAATACCCTCTGACACCTCACAATATCCTCTGACACTCGCAATATCCTCTGACACCTCACAATATCCTCTGACACTCGCAATACCCTCTGACACCTCACAATATCCTCTGACACTCACAATATCCTCTGACACTCACAATATCCTCTGACACTCACAATATCCTCTGACACTCACAATATCCTCTGACACTCACAATATCCTCTGACACCTCACAATATCCCTGACACTCACAATATCCTCTGACACTCACAATATCCTCTGACACTCACAATATCCAATGACACTCACAATATCCTCTGACACTCACAATATCCTCTGACACCTCACAATATCCCTGACACTCACAATATCCTATGACACTCACAATATCCCCTGACACTCACAATATCCAATGACACTCACAATATCCTATGACACTCACAATAACCAATGACGCACAATATCCAATGACGCACAATATCCAATGACACTCACAATATCCTCTGACACTCACAATATCCTCTAACACCTCACAATATCCTCTGACACTCACAATATCCTTTGACACCTCACAATATCCCTTGACACTCACAATATCCTCTAACACCTCACAATATCCCTTGACACTCACAATATCCCCTGACACCTCACAACACCCCTGACACAATTACCGTAATAATGATAGTCAGTAATAGGCGCCACGGCTACAGCAGTATCGAAGTACGTATTATTGACGTTGTCATGGTGACCGAGCATTTGCAGCGCTAGGCCGGCTCCGTGGTCCCAGCCGATGGCCGCTATGCAGGACTTGTTGACGTACTGAAGCTGGGCTAGCTGTCCGAGCGAGTCCATCTGGTCTTCCAGTTCGGCTGAGGCAAATCCTGCGCTTCGGATGTCGAATAGAAATTTCGAGCCCCGATTCCGGGTGCCCCTGGCGTCCACGCTCACGGATATTACGAACAGGCTGCTGGCCAGGTAGTGCTGCCAGCCCAGAGTGAACTGCCGGGTGGCCAGCTGGGCTGTCGGGCCGGCGTGGCTGCGAAGCGGAAGGGAACAGGGACAGCAGAGTGACAGCAGAGTGACAGCAGAGTGACAGCAGAGTGGCAGCAGAGTGACAGCAGAGTGACAGCAGAGTGACACAAGAGTGGCATCAGAGTGACACCAGAATGACACCAGAGTGACACCAGAGTTACATACTGTATCGTGGGACAGGAGGGTGACCGAATGGGGGGGCAGAAGAGTGACAGATGGAAGGGACAGGAGAGTGACAGATCGAAGGGACAGGAGAGTGACAGATCGGAGGGACAAGAGAGTGACAGATCGGAGGGACAGGAGAGTGACAGATCGAAGGGACAAGAGAGTGACAGATCGAAGGGACAAGAGAGTGACAGATCGGAGGGACAGGAGAGTGACAGATCGGAGGGACAGGAGAGTGACAGATCGGAGGGACAAGAGAGTGACAGATCGAAGGGACAAGAGAGTGACAGATCGGATGGACAGGAGAGTGACAGATCGGAGGGACAGGAGAGTGACAGATCGGAGGGACAAGAGAGTGACAGATCGAAGGGACAGGAGAGTGACAGATCGGAGGGACAGGAGAGTGACAGATCGGAGGGACAGGAGAGTGACAGATCGGAGGGACAGGAGAGTGACAGATCGGAGGGACAGGAGAGTGACAGATCGGAGGGACAGGAGAGTGACAGATCGAAGGGACAGGAGAGTGACAGATCGAAGGGACAAGAGAGTGACAGATCGGAGGGACAGGAGAGTGACAGATGGGTGACAGATGGGTGACAGATGAACGGACAGGAGAGTGACAGAGGAGTAAAAACAGATCTAAATGCTTAAAATAGGTGTCAAGTATAACAAAAACTCACACATGCATGAGCAGAGGGTACTGGCTAATATGCGACTCATTCAGCTGTTTAGGCAGCAGCAGTTTGGCATTGACCGACAGCGGGTCGGCTCTGGACTCCAGCGTAGTTTTGAGGCGCAATCGCAATTGTCTGAATTCCACTCTGGGCAAATTCCGACCAATCAAATTGCGGGAGAATTCCAAATTGTCTTCCACTATTAGGGCTAGCGGGTATTTTTCTGGGGGAAATTTAATAAATCAACAAATATAAGTAAAACAAATTTAGTTTTTAAGTTTGATTAAACAAAAAAATGAAATACAAATGAGCTTACCTAAGTAACTGTTTTTCCTCACAAAGTATTTGTAAGGTTCTGGTCCCAGGCATTCTTGCAGCAACCAGTGGCTGCTTTTGCTGAGTTCTGCCCGGTTGAATTCGCAGTTCAATAGTAGCTGATGAGAATCCTGACCAGCTCTTGGACAGGTGATGCAGTTGGCTGATGGAGCGTTCTCTGTGGCAGATATGCTGAAAGTTGATTGATATGTTAGATGGAAATTACATTCTGGACATGGTAGACATTGATATGGTAGACATTGATAGCATTAATTTGATATGATAAGACATCGTGTTAGACTTAGATTGAATATCTGATGTTAGACGTGGAGTGAGTGTCTGGTGTTAGATATGGAGCGAGTGTCTGGTGTTGGACATCGAGTGGGTGTTTGGTGTTGGACATCGAGTGAGTGTCTGGTGTTGGACATCGAGTGGGTGTTTGGTGTTGGACATCGAGTGAGTGTCTGGTGTTGGACATCGAGTGGGTGTTTGGTGTTGGACATCGAGTGAGTGTCTGGTGTTGGACATCGAGTGGGTGTTTGGTGTTGGACATCGAGTGAGTGTCTGGTGTTGGACATCGAGTGAGTGTCTGGTGTTAGACACGGAGTGTCTAATTCACAATAGCTTATATCAATCACGCTAAGAGCTCACACCTGTGCACGTGCATCTTAGTGGCGTCGTAGCTGTCGCTGTTGTCGTCTCGACAAGACAAAAAGTACAGCCGACCAGAACTGCCTGGCTGGCTCGGCTGACTCGGCAGCTCAAGGCGGAGCAATTCGGCCACGTCGTATTTCGCTGGCGAGATCCAGCCCACCTGATTCTGACCAGACAGCTGTAGAATGGAATTGAACTCGTAAAGTACAAATTGAACTTGAAAACACTGACGCCTAGCAACTGGACAAAAATGCCAGAAATCGAGCTCACTCGAATAGAAGCGACTCTCCTATAGCCGGAGTTGTGCAGCACAGTCAGGACTCGACCGTTTCGAGTGTCTGGCAGCAGATTACCGAACTCCATCCATCCGTCCTGCTGGTCAAGCTGATTTCCGCTGTAGATCTGCAGATTTTGGTTCGTTCTGATTTTGAGAAACTTTCAACTTTACTGGTACTCTATCTAATAGTAATTTTTAGGTTCAAAAAAAGTTCACTCTTGTGTAACTTAATTAAGAGTCAACACCCCAAACAAACTAAAACTCTCTCCGCCCTATCCAATGTGCACTGCCGCCCGAACCCCAACCCCAATTAAAACTCTCTCTGCCTCTCTTCCCCTATCCAATGTGCACTGCCGCCCGAACCCCAACCCCAATTAAAACTCTCTCTGCCTCTCTTCCCCTATCCAATGTGCACTGCCGCCCGAACCCCAACCCCAATTAAAACTCTCTCTGCCTCTCTTCCCTATCCAATGTGCACTGCCGCCCGAACCCCAACCCAGATTAAAACCCTTTCTGCCTCTCTTCCCTATCCAATGTGCATTGCCGCCCGATCGCCAACCCAGATTAAAACCCTTTCTGCCTCTCTTCCCTATCCAATGTGCATTGCCGCCCGATCGCCAACCCAGATTAAAACCCTTTCTGCCTCTCTGCCCTATCCAATGTGCATTGCCGCCCGATCGCCAACCCAGATTAAAACCCTTTCTGCCTCTCTGCCCTATTCAAATGTACATTGCTGCCCAACTCCAATATTCTTTCTAACCAAACGGCAGTCGCCGCCAGACAGCGCGGTGCACACGCCCAAGTAGCCAATAGTCTGACTCCGGTCCAGCCAAGCTGCCACAAGGTGCGACTCATTAAGCCAAGCTAGTCTGGTCACGTAGCTCTCAGTTGGCACGCCAGTCGGTGGTTTCAAAGCCACCCCCGCAGCGCCTTTGATGTCGTAGATCCACAATGTGATGTCCGGTAGACGGGACGTATTTCCAGCTGCCGGGTACCGGATTAACCGGCTTTGCAGGTACATCTGGCCTGGATCACCGTACCAGGGCATGGAGTAGGCAGGCACTGAGGTGTCATTGAATTGCAGGTAGGCCAGGTACAAATTGCCTGGCGCAATCCACAACGCATTGTCCGACTGCAGTACCTCTTCTGCAGGTGGGATGCAAAAAATGCAAGTAGCAGCAGATCTTATCTGGTGTAATATCGATTGGTTGTGATCTCTAATTATTGTGATCTCTAATTATTGTGATCTCTAATTATTGTGATTATCTACTGTTGGGATCCCTAACTGCTGGGATCTCTGATTGCTGGGATCTCTGATTTCTGGGATCTCTGATTGCTGGGATCTCTGATTGTTGGGATCTCTGATTGCTGGGATCTCTGATTGCTGGGATCTCTGATTGCTGGGATCTCTGATTTCTGGGATCTGTTGTTGTTGGGATCTCTGATTGCTGGGATCTCTGATTTCTGGGATCTGTTGTTGTTGGGATCTCTGATTGCTGGGATCTCTGATTTCTTGGGATCTCTGATCTCTGGGATCTCTGATTGCTGGGATCTCTGATTTCTTGGGATCTCTGATCTCTGGGATCTCTGATTGCTGGGATCTCTGATTTCTGGGATCTGTTGTTGTTGGGATCTCTGATTGCTGGGATCTCTGATTTCTGGGATCTCTGATTGCTGGGGTCTCTGATTTCTTGGGATCTGTTGTTGGGATCTCTAGTTGTGGGTATCTGTAATTGCTGGGATCTCTAGTTGTTGGGATCTCAAATTATTGGGATCTCAAACTATTGGGATCTCAAACTATTGGGATCTCAAATTACTGGGATTTCAAATTATGGGGATCTCTAATTCTAATTACTGTTGGGATCGCTAACTGCTGGGATCTCCAGTTGCTGGGATCTCCAGTTGCTGGGATCTCCAGTTGCTGGGATCTCCAGTTGTTGGGATATCTATCGTTAAGGAAGATTCTCTCACCTTCGTACAACCAATCCGCGGCACCAAACGACACGGCCGGGTCGCCGAGATTGTCGGTGATTCTCACCGGCCGCATCTCAAGCGGATTGTCAGTGTAATAGACGTTGCTTTTATAGACAAAGGCCTGAAGGATTGGCGCAGTGAAGAATGAATGATTTGCTTGCCTCTTTGCAAATACTAGAAAGTACAGAAAGCACTTATTTTACCAAGAATCTACCGGCAGTGCCCCATCGGATAAGTTGAAGTTTTTGTTGATTTGAAGCGTCGCAATTGGTTGTAGGACAGAGTATTTTCTCCGTGATGAAGCTGCGGATGTAGCAAAACAAGACCGGGATGGGCGTGAAGGGTTCTGACAGAGTAGGGGTGGGCGTGAAGGGTTCTGACAGAGTAGGGGTGGGTGCGAAGGGTTCTGACAGAGTAGGGGTGGGTGTGAAGGGTTCTGACAGAGTAGGGGTGGGTGTGAAGGGTTCTGACAGAGTAGGGGTGGGTGTGAAGGGTTCTGACAGAGTAGGGGTGGGTGTGAAGGGTTCTGACAGAGTAGGGGTGGGTGTGAAGGGTTCTGACAGAGTAGGGGTGGGTGTGAAGGGTTCTGACAGAGTAGGGGTGGGCGTTAAGGGTTCTGACAGAGTAGGGGTGGGTGTGAAGGGTTCTTACGGAGTGGGGTGGGTGCGAAGGGTTCTGGCGGATTGAGGTGGGTATGAAGGGTTGTGACAGAGTAGGGGTGGGTGTGGGGTGTGAAGGGTTCTGACAGAGTAGGGGTGGGTGTGAAGGGTTCTGACGGAGTGGGGTGGGTGTGAAGGGTTCTGGCGGAGTGAGGTGGATGTGATGGGTTCTGACAGAGTAGGGTAAATGTGAAGGGCTCTGACGGAATGGAGTGGGGGTCGTGTGAGAATGTCAGCGCCGTGATGTGATAACACATGAACTCACTCTCTGGAGTCGGACTTGAGTAGGACAACCTTGTACACAGCTTTCGAAGAGTGTTGACCCATCTGCAAATTATTTCAAAATTGATTTATAAGTTTTATCTCAATGTTGACAAATATTTGAATCATTCGCATTAGCTTTGCTGAAGCTCACCTGCTCCTTGGCGACTGGGATGAGAACTGCGGTGCAGTCTGCTGATGCAGAGAATTCCAATATCTTTCCCTGAGAAAAACGATTGGGAAAAATCGTTTGCGCTGTCTGCTTATGTTGCTCAGCATCACCCGTTTGATAATTTATCGGCATCAACATGATCCCTTATCTTCACCATCATGCTCATACCCGCGATCATCACAGTCACCACCATCATCACCATCCTTCTCATTATCATCATCATCACCATTATTATTATCATTATAGTCATCATAATCTCCATCATATTCACCATCATTATCATAATCATCAGCATCATCAGCATCCTTCACATTATCATCATCATCACCATCATTATCATCATCATCATCATCATCATCATCATCATCATCATCATCATCATCACCATCATCATCATCACCATCATTATCATCATTATCATCATCATCATCATCATCACCATCATCAGCATCATCACCATCCTTCACATTATCATCATCATCACCATCATCATCATCATCATCATCATCACCATCATCATCATCATCATCATCATCACCATCATCATCATCATCATCATCATCATCACCATCATCATCATCATCATCATCATCATCATCATCATCATCATCACCATCATTATCATCATTATCATCACCATCCCAATCATCACCATCATCACCACCACCATCATCATCATCATCATCATCATCATCATCACCATCATCATCATCATCATCATCATCATCATCATCATCATCATCATTATCATCATCACCATCATTATCATCATCATCATCATCATCATCATCATCATCATCATCATCATCACCATCATTATCATCATTATCATCACCATCCCAATCATCACCATCATCACCACCACCATCATCATCATCATCATCATCATCATCATCATCACCATCATCATCATCATCATCATCATCATCATCATCATCATCATCATCATCATTATCATCATCACCATCATTATCATCATCATCATCATCATCATCATCATCATCATCATTATCATCATCACCATCATTATCATTATCATCATCATCATCATTATCATCATCATCATTATCATCATTATTATTATTAATATTATTACGCTCGTATTATTATTATTATCATCCCCACCATCACCATCCCCATCATCAACAGCAGCATCTGCAGGCCGCACAGACCTCACTAAAGCGGTCCTTATTAAGCAGAGTCTCTACAGCTGCCGTATTATTAGAGTTGTAAAACTTCGCTCGCATCAAATTGCCATTGCTGGAGTTCAAATAGAGAAGGACATCTGCAATTGAGGATGTGTTTACAATAGTTTGTATTCATATAATTTAATACAATTGATGCAACTCATCATTATAGGCACTTTTAAGGTTTGTTTTACTGCAATTTTTGTGTCAATCTGAGGCCAGCAGCTCAAAATGTTAGTACTGAGACGGATTGTGTGAGAAGTGCATTGTTAGTTGCTTAGTTAGTTTGCACACGAAAGGAAGTGTTGCTTCATTAAGGATTTGGCTACAGAAACTGGCCGAGAAACACGTGGGCAAATGATCGAGTCGGGAACTATGGTTGAGTGGGAATTATTCGTACTACATGTCATGCCCCTGTAAGAATGCCACTGTGCAATCAATAAGGACACAGCAGTGTCAATAATTAATGAATGTGAAATTTCTGAATACTTTCCTTCCCTTAAGTCATCCGTGGTGTCTGCAAAATATAAATTCAAACTGCAGTTAGTGATGATGATGGTGATGGTGATGATGGTGATGGTGATGATGATGATAATGATGGTGATGATGGGGATGGTGATGATGATGGTGATAATGCATGTAATAATGACGCTAATGAGTATTGAAATTGGTGAATAATCAGCTCAATTCAAACAAAGAATTAGCTCATAAATTACCGTTTCCACTGCAGCTGACCCACTGGTACTTGAGCACCCGCAGCTGCTCCATCATGGTCATGGCCTCCGTGAATGTAATCGCTTCGCCAAGAATCATCTCGTTTTCTCCTGATTAAAGTCATTTTAAGGTGATGGTTGACAAGCTATACATTCTATCTAACAGCTAGTTCTCCTATCTAACAGCTGGATCTCTTATCTAACAGCTACTTATCTAACAGCTAGATCTCTTATCTAATAGCTAGATGTCCTATCTAACAGCTAGATGTCCTATCTAACAGCTATATCTCCTATCAGATCTCCTATCTAACAGCTAGATCTCCTATTTAACAGCTAGATCTCCTATCTAACAGCTAGATCTCCTATCTAACAGCTAGATGTCCTATCTAACAGCTAGATCTCCTGTCTAACAGCTAGATCTCCTGTCTAACAGCTGGATCTCTTATCTAACAGCTAGATCTCCTGTCTAACAGCTAGATCTCCTGTCTAACAGCTAGATCTCCTATCTAACAGCTGGATCTCTTATCTAATAGCTAGATCTCCTGTCTAACAGCTAGATCTCCTATCTAACAGCTAGATCTCCTAGCTAACAGCTGGATCTCTTATCTAATAGCTAGATCTCCTATCTTAACAGCCTGATCACCTATCTAGCAGCTAGATCTCCTATCTAACAGCTAGATCTCCTATCTAACAGCTAGATCTCATAGCTATCAGTACGTCTGTTATCTCTTTGCGTAAAATTTCTATTTAAGGCACTAAAAATCGACAGAGTCCGTTTGTTCCACTTAAACAAATAAAAATGCCAGTCCAGCACAATGCAATACACTTGTAAGCAACGCGAAATCTCAGAGACCCCGGTGGGACTGGCGGGTTATTTAAAACGTGTTTGCACAACTGAGCCGCGGTCAGAAAGAGGGAGAGAGAGAGTACGAGAAAATGAGAGGATTTCTTAGAGGGGGAGAATTCTGAGCCCAACAAACTCCATATGCAGTAGATGAAGGCAAACACACAAGGTGAACTTTTAGATCCTTAATCTTGACTCAGAGACTTTTTAATCAAGTTTAAGTTAAATGAAAATTTTAGCATCGCAAATTTATTGCTTTTGGATTGTTTGAAAAGAATTAAGAATAATTACAGCTTCAGTTTGGGAAAATTGGCAATACTAAAGACTTTTCCAGATTTTAGATTTACCTAGCTTTGGGCTATAGTAGTGTGGAGAAGTCAGTGAGCACTGTTAAATAGACTCAGTTTCACGCAACGACAATATCTCTAAATGGTTTGGGATTTGCATAGAACTTTCAAATTCTCTCTCTCTTCCCAGATCCTAGTTACAAAAACTACCACATCCCCGAATGATCGATTGCGGAAACCGCTTTTACAACACAACTTTTGTTGTCAGTTGAACAAAAAACCTTTTTCGTTTTTTATTGCCTACTTGCAAATATCCCCCCCCACCCACACACCGAAGCTGCGGGATGCATTGATGCGAGCATATGATGCAGGACAGATCCCACAAGTTTCCTCCCGCCTTATAGTCACTACGTGAACCTGTCTCTCTCCCTGTGTCCATGTCTATCTCTCTGTGTCCATGTCTATCTCTCTCTGTGTCCATGTCTATCTCTCTCTCTGTCTCTCTCCCTGTCTCTCCCTGTCTCTCCCTGTCTCTCCTTGTCTCTCCCTGTCTCTCTCTGTCTCTCCCTGTCTCTCTCTGTCTCTCCCTGTCTCTCTCTGTCTCTCTCCCTGTCTCTCCCTGTCTCTCCCTGTCTCTCCTTGTCTCTCCCTGTCTCTCTCTGTCTCTCCCTGTCTCTCTCCCTGTCTGTCTCCCTGTCTCTCCCTGTCTCTCTCCCTGTCTCTCTCTCCCTGTCTCTCTCTCCCTGTCTCTCTCTCCCTGTCTCTCTCTGTCTCTCTCTGTCTCTCTCTGTCTCTCCCTGTCTCTCTCCCTGTCTCTCTCTCCCTGTCTCTCTCTCCCTGTCTCTCTCTGTCTCTCCCTGTCTCTCCCTGTCTCTCTCCCTGTCTCTCTCTCCCTGTCTCTCTCTCCCTGTCTCTCTCTGTCTCTCTCTGTCTCTCCCTGTCTCTCTCTGTCTCTCCCTGTCTCTCCCTGTCTCTCTCTGTCTCTCTCCCTGTCTCTCTCTCCCTGTCTCTCTCTCCCTGTCTCTCTCTCTGTCTCTCTCCCTGTCTCTCTCTCTGTCTCTCTCCCTGTCTCTCTCTCTGTCTCTCTCTCTGTCTCTCCCTGTCTCTCCCTGTCTCTCTCTCTCTGTCTCTCTCCCTGTCTCTCTCTCTGTCTCTCTCCCTGTCTCTCTCCCTGTCTCTCCCTGTCTCTCTCTCTGTCTCTCTCCCTGTCTCTCTCCCTGTCTCTCCCTGTCTCTCTCTCTGTCTCTCTCCCTGTCTCTCTCCCTGTCTCTCCCTGTCTCTCTCTCTGTCTCTCTCCCTGTCTCTCTCCCTGTCTCCCTTCTTCTTTCTGTCTACCTTTCAATCTGCCTGTTTATTTCTTTTCTACCCTCAAATTCCCAACTCTCCTCCTCGTCTCCTGCCAAGCTTCATCCATCGCAAACTTACTTTCAGCCAGCGCGAAAATTGCACAAGCAATCAGCAGCAGAATCGACACGATGACCAGCAGCGCAATGACGACTCCTTTCCAGTTCTTCTGCGATGGCGCGCTTCCAACCAGCTCCTGTCAGTGAGAATGATTTGGCTAATATAGTTTCTTAAAGCAAGAGCAATAAAACTACCAGTTTATTGTCAAATTAAACTGCTTACATCCGGCAGTTGGGTGTGTTTTCTAGTGTCCATGTTGAGTTACCTTTATTATAACATAATAAAATTAAGAAGCGAACAATTTAGCAAAGCAAAGCGTCATACCGTGTGAACGCAAAGCCTGTTTATAGGCCTATCAGATTGACAGCCCCACACCAATTCCCTATTGGTTGTGACGGTGACGGGCTGACCAATGAACTGAATGTTGAAATCATTGCTCACCCTCCTGTGTGCCTCACTCTCCTCTCTGCCTCACCCTCCTGTGTGCCTCACTCTCCTCTCTGCCTCTCCCTCCTGTGTGCCTCAGTCTCCTCTCTGCCTCACCCTCCTGTGTGCCTCACTCTCCTCTCTGCCTCACCCTCCTGTGTGCCTCACTCTCCTCTCTGCCTCACCCTCCTCTCTGCCTCACCCTCCTCTCTGCCTCACCCTCCTCTCTGCCTCATTCTCCTGTGTGTCTCAACCCTCATCCTCTGCCTCACCCTCCTGTGTGCCTCACTCTCCTCTCTGCCTCACCCTCCTGTGTGCCTCACTCTCCTCTCTGCCTCACCCTCCTGTGTGCCTCACTCTCCTCTCTGCCTCACCCTCCTGTGTGCCTCAGTCTCCTCTCTGCCTCACCCTCCTGTGTGCCTCACCCTCCTCTCTGCCTCACCCTCCTGTGTGCCTCACTCTCCTCTCTGCCTCACCCTCCTGTGTGCCTCACTCTCCTCTCTGCCTCACCCTCCTGTGTGCCTCACTCTCCTCTCTGCCTCTCCCTCCTGTGTGCCTCAGTCTCCTCTCTGCCTCACCCTCCTGTGTGCCTCACTCTCCTCTCTGCCTCACCCTCCTGTGTGCCTCACTCTCCTCTCTGCCTCACCCTCCTCTCTGCCTCACCCTCCTCTCTGCCTCACCCTCCTCTCTGCCTCATTCTCCTGTGTGTCTCAACCCTCATCCTCTGCCTCACCCTCCTGTGTGCCTCACTCTCCTCTCTGCCTCACCCTCCTGTGTGCCTCACTCTCCTCTCTGCCTCACCCTCCTGTGTGCCTCACTCTCCTCTCTGCCTCACCCTCCTGTGTGCCTCAGTCTCCTCTCTGCCTCACCCTCCTGTGTACCTCACCCTCCTCTCTGCCTCACCCTCCTGTGTGCCTCACCCTCTTCTCTGCCTCACTCTCCTGTGTGCCTCACCCTCTTGTGTGCCTCACCCTCCTGTGTGCCTCACTCTCTCTCTGCCTCACCCTCCTGTGTGCCTCACTCTCCTCTCTGCCTCACCCTCCTGTGTGCCTCACTCTCCTCTCTGCCTCACCCTCCTGTGTGCCTCACTCTCCTCTCTGCCTCACCCTCCTGTGTGCCTCACTCTCCTCTCTGCCTCACCCTCCTGTGTGCCTCACCCTCCTCTCTGCCTCACCCTCCTGTGTGCCTCACTCTCCTCTCTGCCTCACCCTCCTGTGTGCCTCACTCTCCTCTCTGCCTCACCCTCCTGTGTGCCTCACTCTCCTCTCTGCCTCACCCTCCTGTGTGCCTCACTCTCCTCTCTGCCTCACCCTCCTGTGTGCCTCAACCCTCATCCTCTGCCTCACCCTCCTGTGTGCCTCACTCTCCTCTCTGCCTCACCCTCCTGTGTGCCTCACTCTCCTCTCTGCCTCACCCTCCTCTCTGCCTCACCCTCCTGTGTGCCTCAACCCTCACCCTCTGTCTCACCGTCGCCCCTCTCCTATATCCTAATCTCGTAATTTCAGGACTGAAAATTCTTGACATGCTACTAACGAGTAGAAAACACGAAACTGATA
>NIVC01001859.1:178443-190943 GCA_002269645.1 Macrostomum lignano | reverse complement strand
GTTACACGCAATTCAAGTAAACCGTAATCTCTAGTGATTCTTGGATGGGGCAGAGAGCAATCAATCAGGTAAGCAGATCATTCACCTCCTCAGCGTCCAAGTCGCCGACATCATTTTGGCACTCTGCAGTCTCGCTCATGTCTGATAATAATAATTTTAAATAAAAGTCAGGCGCAACCTGTTGTTATGATCCCCGTCTGTTTCGGTTCTGCGTTCGAATTATGCAGAATACAAGGGGGTGGGGGCAGTGCCGTGTTGCACAGGGTGAGGCAGACGGAAGCAAAGCCCAGTGCGGCTGAATGAAGTAGGGAAAATCTGTTTGCTAGGGACGATTTTCCCGTCAAGGGCTTGCTATTGGCTGCCCGGGTGTGCACCCTGTAGGAGTCTTTTAGTTGCTATGGCTAAAAAGACAGCAAGAAGCCTTTTCAGTCTGGCAATGCAACTAGAATGAGACATGTTTTCAATTTTAATTTATATTGTCTGTTTGACTGAAAATTGGGCGATTCGTGCTTAGCGCTTCTCTACAGAGAGTTCTCAATTGTCAATATCAAGGAAACGAATGGCAGCGAGAGGGAATATTAAAATAATATTACTATCAGTAGCTTCCTTGAGTTCCGAGCTAAAAGTGCACTGCGGGGATAAACTATTCTGCGCTGATTCACTGTCCTTTCTGTTCGACATTCTCCTAAGGGGATGTCCTTCCTATTTGGGATTCTCCTTTACGGATTCCCTCCATTTGGGATTCTCCTCGACAATTCCCACCATTTGGGATTCTCCTTTACGGATTCGCTCCATTTGGAATTCTCCTTTACGGATTCCCTCCATTTGGGATTCTCCTTTATGAATTCCCTCCATTTGGGATTCTCCTTTACGGATTCCCTCCATTTGGGATTCTCCTCGACAATTCCCACCATTTGGGATTCTCCTTTACGGATTCGCCCCATTTGGGATTCTCCTTAACGGATTCTCTCGATTTGGGATTCTCCTTTATGAATTCCCTCCATTTGGGATTCTCCTTTACGGATTCCCTCCATTTGGGATTCTCCTTTACGGATTCAATTCCTTTGGGAGCATTTCCTTCATTTGAGATTCTCCTCGAGGATTCCCTCCCTTTGGGATTCTCCTTTATGGATACCCTTCGTTTGGGATTCTCCTTTACGGATTCGCTCCATTTGGAATTCTCCTATACGGATTCCCTCCATTTGGGATTCTCCTTTATGAATTCCCTCCATTTGGGATTCTCCTTTATGGATTCCCTCCATTTGGGATTCTCCTTTACGGATTCCATTCCTTTGGGAGCATTCCCTTCATTTGAGATTCTCCTCGAGGATTCCCTCCATTTTGGGATTCTCCTTTATGGATTCCCTTTATTTGGGATTCTCCTCGAGGATTCTCTCCATTTGGGATTCTCCTTTACGGATTCCATTTCTTTTGGATTCTCCTTGAGGAGGATTCCTTCCATTTAAGATTCCTAATTTTATTTTAAAAGGAGAGTTGTGTATCCTCAAGTCATTTCCTTATTATATATGCTGCTCTGCTTACTCGACAGTAGTAAAGTTAGAAAATCTTCTAAAATCTTCAATGTTGACTTCGAACTGCAATAAGTGCAAAATATTTAATAAAATCTGTCCCATAACTAGTTGGCATTCATCAGATCGTAATAAATTTAAGAACAAAAATTAAATAGATTAAAAAAATATGATCTTTCCAGATTTCTCATTTACAAATAAAATCGTCGATACTTTCGATAAAATATTTCTGATTATGAAATGCAAGGAACAGTGTCGCCTCTCCTTAAAATATTGACACCGAAGATCAAACGATGGAGTGACTACCAGAGAAACGGAATGTCAGAGATGAAGACAAGCTAAGCCAAAGATGAAAATAATTTAAACTGGAAACTCGATCACCTCGAACCGATTAAAAGTTGAGTCCAAATCTGCAGTCCTCAAGCCCCGCTGCCCTGGTGGCCAGCATGTCTGTCTGTCTGCCTGTCTGCCTGCCTGCCTGTCTGTCTGTCTGTGTGTCTGTCTGTCTGTCTGTCTGTCTGTCTGTCTGTCTGTCTGTCTGTCTGTCTGTCTGTCTGTCTGTCTGTCTGTCTGTCTGTCTGTCTGTCTGTCTGTCTGTCTGTCTGTCTGTCTGTCTGTCTGCCTGTCTGCCTGCCTGCCTGTGTGTCTGTCTGTGTGTCTGTCTGTCTGTCTTTGTCTGTCTGTCTATCTGTCTGTGTGTCTGTCTGTCTGTCTGTCTGTCTGTGTGTCTGTCTGTCTGTCTGTCTGTCTGTCTGTCTGTCTGTCTGTCTGCCTGTCCGTCTGTCTGCAGCAGCTAATTGAGACCTACAGTATCAATCCCTCAAAAGCTCTTTATGATCTCTGCAGCTCTTAATCTAGGAAAATTTTGAGAGAGTGGTAAAAATGAATTCGCGGCTGAGACAGTAGCTGCAGGTGGCTGCAGTCATGATTGGATGCAAAAAATCCTTAGCTCAGAATTGGCAAAGCTGAGCGAGACCGGAAATTGCTGACAGGCGCAGCCGATTAAAATTATGGAATTCAATATTGAACTCAACCAGTGCCGTGTGCTGGAGCGGCTGCTGCATCAGCAATGCAATTCATCTACCGTTTGGTTTATCTTTTCAATATTTTGTTAATTGCGTCAAATTTAGTGACTCGGTTTATATTGCTGATTTTCTCATCTCACTTTCTCATCAGATCTCATCTAATCTCGCTATCTTTCCCATCTAATCTCACTACCTTTCCCATTAAACTCACTATCTTTCTTATCTAATCTCACTATCTATCTCATACAATCTCATTATCTGATCTAATCTTATATATATATAATCTGATATTTATCTTATACAATCTTAGCATTGATCTCATCTAATCTCAGTGTTCATGACTTCAATCTCACTAAGTCTCTAATCCTACAATCGATCTTGAATCTATCTATCTCATCCAATCTCAGCATGAGTCTACCCCCTCATGACCATATTAAAAGGACAGACAAACTCACAATCTCACCTCAATCGCGGACAGTCTCGAACTCCAATTCCGAGACTCTGCATTCCGAGCAGAGTGAACCGTGGTAGAAGTTCTGGCGACAATCATTTCTAAGAAAGTCTAAGGCTAAGCGGAAAACCCAAAAGCTACGGAGATCTCGCAATGCCTGCATCTCAGAGGGAATTAATATACGGAAGACTCGTGTGTTCGGGAACTTCCACAACAGCCAGCCAATAAACGTCTCCCAGAGGGGAGAATAAGTGGATTTATTAATTTATGTTCGTATTTTTCGGAAAGAGCGAGAACTTGAGATGAGTTTCGTATTAATAAATCGATGACAGAGTGCTTGTTTTACAGCTTCTGATGAGAATCGGGGGAGGGTTATTACAATTTTGGCATCTTAACACGTTTTTGCCCGAAATTAAAGCTAATAATACTACTTAGAATGATCAATTGCAGTAGTCTGAAAAGGAAACGTAAATAAATTTAATATTTGGACAGTCTAAACACGTTCAAATAGTAAAGAGATATAAGTTAGTAGACAGTAAACAGATAGTAGACAGTAGACAGTGGACAGTGGAGACAGTGGACAGTAGACAGTAGACAATGGACAGTAGACATTGGACAGTGGACAGTAGACATTGGACAATGGACAGTAGACATTGGAAAATGGACAGTAGACTGGACAGTGGGGACAGTGGACAGTAGACAGTGGACAGTGTACAGTAGACAGTGGACAGTAGACAGTGGACAGTGGACAGTGGGGACAGTGGACAGTAGATAGTGTACAGTAGACAGTGGACAGTAGACAGTGGACAGTGGACAGTGGGGACAGTGGACAGTAGACAGTAGACAGTGTACAGTAGACAGTGTACAGTAGACAGTGTACAGTGGACAGTGGGGACAGTGGACAGTGGACAGTAGACAGTGGGGACAGTGGACAGTAGACAGTAGACAGTGTACAGTAGACAGTGTACAGTAGATAGTGGACAGTGGACAGTCGACTGATAGCGCAGTCAGTTAGCAACTGTAATTTAAGACTTGGCCCAGATTATCCATGAGTTACTCTGAACTTCTCTCGATTACAGAAAATCAATAAAAAAAATTTTGCCCGAAATATTGCACAATGGTACAACAGGATATAAACAGAGCAGAATTGTCGTAAAAATGAAACTAGGAACTGATAGACAGAGTCTTTCGGTTCATTCAGGATAGAAGAAGACAGCCCATATAGCCAAGGGGAGTGCCAATAATTAAATTAATCTGCGTCTTGAAATAGAAATATCAGAAAGGAAGGACCGCAGAGGGATGCAATGGGGTGAATAAGCTGAGGAGTCGAGGGTATTAAGACAGCGGAAAAGCCTGAAATAAAAAGTTTGGACTCAATAATATGATTCTATGTAAAGTCAGGCCAAGACGAAAGAATTTTAGGGTTGCTCAGGATTTGCATGAGTTTATTAATACTGCGTTTCTGTGTACAATTAAATATTGGTGATCCGAATAGTTTTATACGAGGGGGGGGCTTCAATAATCAAATCTGTTCTCATACTCATCTCTCATACTCTCACAGTATATCTACCGTGTTCTATCTCTCATACTCTCATAGTATATCTACTGTGTTCTATCTCTCATACTCCTACAGTATATCTACTGTGTTTTATCTCTCATACTCTCACAGTATATCTACCGTGTTCTATCTCTCATACTCCCACAGTATATCTACCGTGTTCTATCTCTCATACTCCCACAGTATATCTACCCTGTTCTATCTCTCATACTCCCACAGTATATCTACCGTGTTCTATCTCTCATACTCCCACAGTATATCTACCGTGTTCTATCTCTCATACTCTCACAGTATATCTACCGTGTTCTATCTCTCATACTCTCACAGTATATCTACCGTGTTCTATCTCTCATACTCCCACAGTATATCTACCGTGTTCTATCTCTCATACTCTCACAGTATATCTACCGTGTTCTATTTCTCATACTCTCACAGTATATCTACCGTGTTCTATTTCTCATACTCTCACAGTATATCTACCGTGTTCTATTTCTCATACTCTCACAGTATATCTACCGTGTTCTATTTCTCATACTCTCACAGTATATCTACCGTGTTCTATTTCTCATACTCTCACAGTATATCTACCGTGTTCTATTTCTCATACTCTCACAGTATATCTACCGTGTTCTATTTCTCATACTCTCACAGTATACCAACCTTCGCTAATGTACACAAACTAGTTAATAAATCTTTATTCCAAAGCAGTTCCATCTTCTTGAATTCATACTCCCCCGTCTGAACTTCAGGCCATTAGCAGCTGAGCTAAGATCAACTGCTACACCTTCTAGGCCAGCCTTGACCTGATCCCCTACCCCACCATGATTACCCCGCCTTGAAGCTCATCGGTACTGAGCAGGCCAGCTTTACTTCAATAAATAAGCCACCGGCCACGCCGTTCCTGCCGGGCTGGGCGACGCGGCGAAATGGTAGAAACGACATTATCCTCCCTAGAGACTATTTTTAGTTGGGGACTGGCTGTGTTCTGCACTTTTGGCCTGTTGCTGCGGCTGCCGCTGTGCACTGGCTGCGATTGACGAGAGTCTGCCAGGACTTGGGAATGCCGGCTGCTGACAGACAGACAGACAGACAGACAGACAGACAGACAGACAGACAGACAGACAGACACACAGACAGACAGACAGACAGACAGACAGACAGACAGACAGACAGACAGACAGACACACAGACAGACAGACAGACAGACAGACAGACACACAGACAGACAGACAGACAGACAGACAGACAGACAGACAGACACACAGACAGACAGACAGACAGACAGACAGACAGACAGACAGACAGACAGACAGACACACAGACAGACAGACAGACAGACAGACAGACAGACAGACAGACAGACAGACAGACAGACAGACAGACAGACAGACAGACAGACAGACAGACAGACAGACAGACAGACAGACAGACAGACAGACAGACAGACACTAAGACACACACTAAGGCAGACACTAAGGCAGACACTAAGGCAGACACTAAGGCAGACACTAAGGCAGACACTAAGGCAGACACTAAGGCAGACACTAAGGCAGACACTAAGGCAGACACTAAGACAGACACTAAGGCAGACACTAAGGCAGACACTAAGGCAGACACTAAGGCAGACACTAAGACAGACACTAAGGCAGACACTAAGGCAGACACTAAGGCACACACTAAGACAGACACTAAGGCAGACACTAAGGCAGACACTAAGGCAGACACTAAGACAGACACTAAGGCAGACACTAAGGCAGACACTAAGACAGACACTAAGGCAGACACTAAGGCAGACACTAAGGCAGACACTAAGACACACCGACAGACAAAAACTGAATTTTACATTCTCTCAAAGTCTCCAGCGCCCGCCAGCTCCAAGCTTCATCATCGGACCCAGCTCCAAACCTAACAGAATCTCGGCCTCACCAGCTGCATCATCTGCAGGTGCTGCTCCTCCAGCATCCGTCTCTGTTGCGTGAGCAGCTGAGCAGCCGCCGGGTCCGCTGTGGGGGCGGCTGCGGCATCAGCAGAGCCTCCGACGGTCCCGCCAACTTCGAGCAGCCGCTTCTGCATTTGCGAACTGCGCCGTTTGTCCAGCTTCCGATCCTCATCATTAGCGTAGTCTTTAAACAGCGGGTCCGGGGCTGATAAAGTCGACATCCCCTGTTTTTAACACAGCCCTGTTTTCTTCTGCTACAAGTCGTGGCAAAAGATGTAGCAGCAGATCTTTTTTTAATCTTGGAGAGGAGGATTTGGGTTTGCGCCGGACAAAAATTTGGGTCCGGTTGTTCGATTGGGTCTGTAAGGGATTAGTCTGCTCAAAGATCCGCTCGCATTGGCCAGTGTCTGCTCAACCTTCCCCACAACTGCTTAAGCCACTGAAGTTAACAGGGAATAAGATAAGGAGCCTCCGGTTTAAAATGATCGATGGTTTTCATGATTCAAAGACGTCAAGGTCAAGGGTATTCGTCCTAGAAATCAAGAAAAGTTTCAGAACTACATTATTTTTTAAAGAGAATTAAATGAAAATGTTGTTGTTCAATGAAAAATTGAAAGAAACTGGTATTAAATTACAGAAAACTCACCATGTCCTACTTATTAGTCAGATTGAGTAGTGTAAATCGAGCATGGATTAGTGAACTTTTTTTAAAGAATAGAGATTTATCGAAACATCATCAAAAACCTGTATCTAGCTACTGATTAAAATCAGTAGTGTAAATCGAGCATGAAAGTTTTGAAATAATAAACAGATTATTCTCTTTCGTTCTCACCGCAAGAATTTCCGGCGGAAGCTCGCTAATGCTGAGCTCCCTTTGGCCTTTGCGCTTGGAGCCGATCGGGCGCCCGCCACCGGCGCCGGATGAGGTGTACATTATCAGTTGATGAGGCGGAGATGCTGTAGGGGTGTTTAGTAGGTGGACGGTGTTGTGTATAGGAGAGATTTATTTTTCAGAAACGGTTGCGATAAAGAAAGTCAATTGTAGACAGCCAGTTAGCCAGCATTGAGACCGCTCTGGAAATTCACTGCGTGCTTCATTTGAGCATCCATTTACATAATCTCTCTCTACTTGCCTCTACTTCTCCCTACTCTCTATCTACCTCTCTACTTCTCCCTACTCTTCGCCGGTTGCTTGAACAGGCGTCGCTCGCTCTGAGCCTCGGTCTCTGGCGCGGTTCTCGAGCGGAGCGAGTTGCGACGGCTGAAGCAGATCCCGAGCTCAGGTGCGAGTCTTAGGGCTAGTGCTGTGACCTGGCTTTTTCGTTTTTTTATTTCTGCGGCTTGTTGATTTGATTTGGCACGCTTGTCTCCTTCTTCCCTCTTTTTGTTGGTGTTGGTTGGTGTTGGGGTTCGCTTCCCCTTTCTGGACCGCGTCTGCAGGTCTTTTGTGCCACTTGCTTTTACTCTGCGTTAGTCTTTTGGGGTTTAATACGTCAGTGTGGGGCAGGTATTCTGACTCTAACTGGTTTTAAAACCCCACGCGCCGGCCTGGCCTCGCTTTGGTGGGTTGGTGGGGTGCTGGTGCTGGTGCTCTGCGTGCGTGCAGGGCTTAGGGCAGTCTCCCCCTCTGCTCTACGCTATTTAGTCACGCGTCGCGGCCGCTGAGTCAGCGTAATTTTGGCAATTTTTTTCTTTTTTAAATTACAAATATAACATATTTCGTCGCTTAAGGGGTTCGCTTCCCCATTCTGGACCGGGTCTGCCGGTCTCTCTATCTACCTGTCTACTTCTCCCTACTCTCTATCTACCTGTCTAGTTCTCCCTACTCTCTATCTACCTGTCTACTTCTCCCTACTCTCTATCTACCTGTCTACTTCTCCCTACTCTCTATCTACCTGTCTACTTCTCCCTACTCTGCTCTACCTGTCTACTTCTCCCTACTCTCTATCTACCTGTCTACTTCTCCCTACTCTCTATCTACCTGTCTACTTCTCCCTACTCTCTATCTACCTGTCTACTTCGCCCTACTCTCTATCTACCTGTCTACTTCGCCCTACTCTCTATCTACCTGTCTACTTCTTCCTACTCTCTATCTACCTCTCTAACTCTCCCTACTCTGCTCTACCTCTCTACTTCTCCCTACTCTCTATCTACTGTCTACTTCTCCTTACTCTGTATCTACCTGTCTACTTCTCCCTACTCTCTATCTACCTGTCTACTTCGCCCTACTCTCTATCTACCTCTCTAACTCTCCCTACTCTGCTCTATCTCTCTACTTCTCCCTACTCTCTATCTACTGTCTACTTCTCCCTACTCTCTATCTACCTGTCTACTTCTCCCTACTCTCTATCTACCTGTCTACTTCGCCCTACTCTCTATCTACCTCTCTAACTCTCCCTACTCTGCTCTACCTCTCTACTTCTCCCTTCTCTCTATCTACTGTCTACTTCTCCCTACTCTGTATCTACCTGTCTACTTCTCCCTACTCTCTATCTACCTGTCTACTTCTTCCTACTCTCTATCTACCTCTCTAACTCTCCCTACTCTGCTCTACCTGTCTACTTCTCCCTACTCTCTATCTACCTGTCTACTTCTCCCTACTCTCTATCTACCTGTCTACTTCTCCCTACTCTCTATCTACCTGTCTACTTCGCCCTACTCTCTATCTACCTGTCTACTTCGCCCTACTCTCTATCTACCTGTCTACTTCTTCCTACTCTCTATCTACCTCTCTAACTCTCCCTACTCTGCTCTATCTCTCTACTTTTCCCTACTCTCTATCTACCTCTCTAACTTCTCCCTACTCTCTATCTACCTCTCTAGTTCTCCCTACTCTGCTCTATCTCTCTACTTCTCTTTACTCTATCTGCCTCTCTACTTTTCCCTACTCTATATCTGCCCCTCTAATTCTCCCTACTCTCTCTCTCCCCTCCCCTCTTCTATGTACCTCTCTATCCTTTCTCTAACCTTTACCCTGTATCTCCACTGCCCCCCCAACGGGATGGATTAAGCTAACTCAGCAACACAGACAGCATCGCATTGGACAGGCAGCCAACACTGCATCTCTGACATGGAGACAAGCTCCAACTGAAAATGCAATAATTGCCCTCAACACGACAATGGTTAGAGCACATTGCGCAGATGAGCAGGCTGCAAATCAAACAGAATTAGCAATGCGTAAAGACACACAAAATGCATTTGTACGCGCATTGAGAGAAATACATGTATAGATATGACAAAGACAATTTCTATATTTTTATGTCATTTTTCTGGGATGCAGATATGCGCTGTAAAGGGTGGCAGTAATAAACAGGGTGCCAATAAATATTTGTGCACAGATACAGTTAGATAGCTGCTTTCCAATTCAATGCACAAAGGGGGAAGAGGAGAATGGTAGACATGCTAATATCTAAGATGTTTTCTGGTTTGTGCTTATTTTCTCAGTCACAAACGGACCAGTCAGTCAAGCATCCGTTTTCCCCTTTACCTATCTGATGATGCCTGCTATAAAACACAGCCGGTTCGGAGAGTGAAAATGGATGGGAGAAAAGACTCAGAAGGGATGGGAGGAGAGGCTGAGAAGGGATGGGAGGAGAGGGTGAGAAGGGATGGGAGGAGAGGGTGAGAAGGGATGGGAGGAGAGGGTGAGAAGGGATGGGAGGAGGGTGAGAAGAGATGGGAGGAGGGTGAGAAGAGATGGGAGGAAAGGGTGAGAAGGGATAAGAGGAGAGGGTGAGAAAGGATGGGAGAGGGTGAAAAGGGATGGGAATTGAGGGTGAGAAGGGATGGGAGGAGAGGGTGAGAAGGGATGGGAGGAAAGGGTGGGAAGGGATAGGAGGAGAGGGTGAGAAGGGATAAGAGGAGAGGGTGAGAAAGGATTGGAGAGGGTGAAAAGGGATTGGAGGAGAGGGTGAGAAGGGATGGGAGGAGAGGGTGAGAAGGGATGGGAGGAGAGGGTGAGAAGGGATGGGAGGAGAGGGTGAGAAGGGATGGGAGGAGAGGGTGAGAAAGGATGGGAGAGGGTGAAAAGGGATCGGAGGAGAGGGTGAGAAGGGATGAGAGGAGAGGGTGAGGAGGGATGGGAGGTGGGAAAGGATCGGAGAGGGTGTGAAAAGGGAATTCCTCCATTCCGCTGACTCCAAAGCATACGAGTCATACGAGCATACATACGAGCGCGCCAATCAGGGGTGTCGCCACCAGGGGTGGGGGGGGGCATGCCCCCCTAAACGCTATGGTTGCCATGCCAATGGTTTGTCCCCCACTCCACCTAGTGACCTATTATGGAAATCAATAGTTATGCTTCAGAGCGCCAAGTTGAGTGCAAACAACACCGTTTCTCAAAATTACAATAATGTACATGTAGGAATTTAGTCATGTACAGTTAGAATTCTCGGCTTTGTCCCGCCCAACTATAAAAGGCAGTTATCCTAACTATGCAGTTAACATTTGCGTATTAGTAAGGATTATTTACCAAAAAAATTCAATCTTAATCACAATTCCGTCATTTTGTTACCTGATTTTCAGTTTTGCAGTCAGAACGATTTTACAACATACGTATACTGATCAAGGCCGCTTCTTGCCAATTCTGTGCCTGACAATGTCCAGTTCTAAAAATAGAACGTGCATGATTTATATCTCTCCACACTGGGGCTACAATTAGACTAATTAAATCTGCCCCCACTCCCGTGACCTGCCCTGACAGTCACGGAGCAAGTTCAAACACACAAGTCGATAATCTGGGATCAAGTCCCGTTGATGAGGCTTAATAACTTTAATTAATTAAACTGGCAGGATTTTTATTAATTTTAGGTTAATTTTGATGGCGAAACATGCACAAGGGAAGAAAAGTCACAAGGGCCAGAGAATTGTGTCTCTAATAAAAATGAGGAAGTGTGTGGGCTTGAGAAGAAAAGTGGTGGGTGAAAATTCAAACTTCACAAACTGCTTATAGCTGGAGACCCACGCGATTTCGTATCCAAAGCACCCTGACAACCATTTATGAAGGAGCCTCTCTCCCGTATCCGTATTGATTTTAGATATTGTTGAGTGGCCTATCAAAAGCACTGTTCAAATAGAAGTATGGACACACACACGATATAGAGTATTATTATATACATTCCAGGTATAAACTTAGGCATACACTGCAGGTGCAGTGCAGATGTTGAAATTGTAAACACACTACTATTATTCTGCCTATATTATAAAAAACACAGAACTTAGCTAACTATATACGTAACCATATGCATGTATAATTATGCACTTTTACTAGGAAATTTTACGAGCAAGTTTCGTAGGAAATGCAATAAGCAAGTTTTAGTCACAGTTTCTATATTACCCAGATGTGTTGCTCCAGAATTCGCTTAATGTATTTAGCGGCCGTCTCCGAGGCCCCAAAAACCCCAAGGGGGGAGGGGGGTTGGGCCGCAGACACTAGCTGCTGCTGCTGCTGCTAATGCTTGAGAGCAGCAGAAGCTGCAGTCTATGGTCTGAACCCCGGGGTTATCGCGCTGCAGCCAGGCTGTGATGTTGGCCGGAAGAGGGGAGGAGAGAGAGGAGAGATGAGAGAAGGGAGAGGAGAGGAGAGATGAAATGAGTGAAGGGAGAGGAGAGAAGAGATGAGATGAGTGAAGGGAGAGGAGAAGAGAGGAGACAGGAGTGAAAAGAGAGGAGAGGAGAGAGAGGAGAGATGAGTGAAGGGAGAGGAGAGAAGAGATGAGATGAGTGAAGGGAGAGGAGAAGAGAGGAGACAGGAGTGAAAAGAGAGGAGAGGAGAGGAGAAAGGAGAGTAGAGTGAATGGAGAGGAGGAGTTAAGGGAGAGGAGAGAAGAGGAGAAAGAAGAGAAAGGAGTGAAGGGAGAGAAGAGAGAAGAGGAGAGAGGACTGAAGGGAGAGGAAAGAGAAGAGGAGAGAGAGCCAGAGAGGAGTGAAGGGAGAGGAGACAAGAGGAGAGGAGAGAGGAGATTAGAGAGATGCCACTGGTCATCCAGCAAACTGTTGC
>NIVC01001859.1:143443-173443 GCA_002269645.1 Macrostomum lignano | reverse complement strand
GTACAAGACTTGTCTGTAATACAAGATATACAAGACCTGGCTGTGTAATGTACAAGACCTGTCTGTAACGTACAATACCTGGCTGTGTAATGTACAAGACCTGTCTGTAATGTACAAGACCTGGCTGTGTAATGTACAAGACTTGTCTGTAATGTACAAGACTTGTCTGTAATGTACAAGACCTGTCTGTAATGTACAAGACTTGTCTGTAATGTACAAGACCTGGCTGCAATGTACAACAGGCTTCATAAATTACCCTGTAGCTAAACTCTGAGAAGACAGTGTAGCATTATTATATATGGTGATGGTTAACAGTCAAAAACACGCCTATTACTGAATATGTTGTCAATAAACAATTGACATAATAATGAAATAAGCACAGATTAAAAATGGAAAGTCTACAAGAAAAACAAAAGAACAACAAATTATAATATCTCAGCTTCAAAAAGTTTAGAATATTATTAAGCAATTAGCAATTGCCATTTTATTATTAATCTCAATTGCGTCTCAATTGCAAACGTATCAGGGATTCAATTAGCCCGAATATTTCATGCGTTTCATTGGCACCGGGTGCTGAACCTGCTGCTGCTGCTGACGGCCACCCTGATAGTCGGGCTCCGCATCCTGATCAGTCTCCGGGCTGGTTGGAGGACTTGGCGGCAAGTCGTCCTGGTTCACCAGCTGATTGGCCGAGGCAACCGCCTGCTCCAAGTCTGCGAACGTTTATTTGAAAACAATAAAAACTATAGAAAACAATAGTTGCAAAGGGCGCTAAAGAATCGTTGCTAGGGTCACAAAAAATGGTTGTCAAGGACGCTAGAAATGGTTACTAGGGCCACAAAAATGGTTGTCAAGGACGCTAGAAATAGTTACTAGGGTCACAAAATGGTTGTCAAGGACGCTAGAAATAGTTACTAGGGTCACAAAATGGTTGTCAAGGACGCTAGAAATAGTTACTAATGTCAGAGAATGGTTGTCAAGGACGCTATAAATGGTTACTAGGGTCACAATGTGGTTGTCAAGGACACTATAAATGGTTACTAGGGTCACAATGTGGTTGTCAAGGACGCTAGAAATAGTTACTAGGGTTACAAAAATGGTTTTTAGGGACGCTAGAAATGGTTACTGGGGTCGCAAAAATGGTTTTGGATGTCAGGGGTACTAAATCGTTGCCAATGTCACTAAAAATTATTGTTAGGGTTACTAAGACTGGTTGCCAAGAACGTTAAAATGGTTGTCAGAAACGTCAACTTGGTTGCCATGCACAATCAAATGATTGCCTAGGAGTACGAGTATATAGCTATTAATGGTGCATAAAATAGATACTAATAACTAGAATATTTAATCAATCAATTTTGCGTACCTTCTATTTCATTACTAAGCACCTCGTTCTCGCGATCAATTCTAGCCAGATCGTCGCTCTGGTTGCGGGTGATGCTTTGCAGCTCCTTGATGTAGTCAACCTGCGAATCAAGCAACATATACGCGTTTTAGTTTTCAACTAAAACAGGTACAAAAAATAGAAATGTATAGTTTTTGTCTGAACCCAAAACATACAAAATCTTATAAATCTAAAAGTGGTTGCCAGGGTCCCAAAGAAGTTGTTAGGGACGCTGAAAGGAAGCGAAGCTTTCTAAGGACACCAAGTAGCCCTTTTTAGTTGCTAGGGTAGCTAAGTGTTTGCTAGGGACGCCAAATGGTTGTTAGTGTAGCTAAGTGGTTGCTGGGGTAGCTAAGTGATTGCTGGGGACGCCAAATGGTTGCTAGGGTAGCTAAGTGGTTGCTAGGGTAGCTAAGTGGTTGCTGGGGTAGCTAAGTGGTTGCTGGGGTAGCTAAGTGGTTGCTAGGAACGCCAAATGGCTGTTGTTACGGTAGCTACCTGGTCGCCATGGACGCCAAATGGTTGTTAGAAAAGCTAAGTGGTTGCTAGGGTAGCTATAAAGTGATTGTTAGAGTGGCTAATTGGTTGCTAGGATAGCTATAAAGTGGTTGATAGGGTAGCTAACTGGTTGCTAGGAGCCTAATGGTTGCTAGGGACGCCAATGGTTGCTAGGGACGCCAAACGGTTGCTAGGGTAGTACGTGGTTGCTAGGGACGCCAAATGGTTACTAAAGCTTCCCCACTAATTGCTGAGAAAGATACAATTTGTTGCTAATGACGCCAAATGGTTGCTAGGCAAACTAACCACTAACTAACATGCAGCCTCGGTGACACTGTTCCGCAGTCCCCAGTCACCCACCGCTCTCTGCAGTATCTGAGCCCTAGAAGCCTTGTCCCGACTGAGGCCTGGTCCGGTTTGAACTCCGCCGCAACCGTTGCTGCTGGCCGCTCCGCTGCCGCCGCTGCTGCCGCCGCCTCCGCCTCCGCTGCCGCCGCCAGCTCCGTTGCTGCCAGACGGCGAGGCTGGCAGCGCGTGCAGCAGCCGCTGATAAGAGGCCCGAAGGCTCTGCCTTCGCCGCTTCTCCAACCGATTATGATGGGTCCGCTTGGCGTCCTCGATTCGATCTCCGGTCAGCTGGGCGCCGGCGGGCACAACGGCCAGCTCGAGATTGTCCTCCAGCTCTTCGTCGTCCTCGCCATCCTCCTCGAAGTCGTCTATGTCCAGATCGTTCTCGTAATCTTGCATGTTGATTTGGTGCTGCTACTGCATGAAGGTTTTATTGACAAAATATTGTTGAAAATGTTGTTTCTTAAGTAGTTGGCAGATTCTAAAGTAGTTGGCAGATTCTTAAGTAGTTGTCAGATTCTAAAGTAGTTAGCAGATTCTAAAATAGTTGGCAGTTTCTAAGGTAGGTGGCAGATTCTATGGTAGGTGGCAGTTTCTTACTAGCTGCATGGTAGATTTTAAGGTAGGTAGAAGTTTCTTATGTAGCAGATTCTAGTGATAGCAGATAATTAAAAAATCACTATATGCTACTTAGATAATAAGTAGTATAAACCCTAAGATAAACTGTCTACATGAAACTATGATTTTGTAGAGAAAAAAAAGACACCGACAAAAACTTGTTAAAACAAAGGTAGAAGTCCAATATTAGTAAATTTGGAGAAAAATTTGACACAGAACTTAAAACCTAATGATTTTATGAACAGCTATAATATGAATATATTTTAATAAAAGAACGCTTTAAATCTAACAGTTGTGCTGATTTTGCACTAAAATACTGGCAATACACAATATTGCGTTTTATACACACTTAAAGAGCTACATAGTAGCATAAACCAGATTTGAATTCAGAAAAAAAACATTTAAGAAAAGAACTGATCGGGGCGGGGTAAAAGAGATACGACAAAATGAAAAATGAAAAATTAATTCAAATATATTTACACATAAATATATACACTTAATTATATATATTACTAAAAGTAGAGGAACTATCAACTGAATTGAAAATTTGAAATTTAAATAATCATAACACGGATAAACAAACAAAAACAGTTGACAAATAAACGCGATAAATTGAAAAATACTAAGAAAAATAAAAAATTAAAAGCAAAAAAACAAAATATTAGAATAGCATAAATCGGTGCACAGATAAGGCCGATATATTAAAGAGCTAGCAAGCTGTCAAAGGACAAAGATACGGAAAAAATAGGGACACTATTTGCAGAATTTAAATTAAAATAAGTTAAGCAAAAAAGCACCCAAAAATAAAAAAAATGAATGATAATTCTCTAGCCAGTGATCAGTGATGCAATTAATAAGAGGAAAGAATACTTAAAACACAAGTGATTGAAAATTGATTATTCGATCTGTTTGCATGAAAATTCTTTCATGCTTGTGTAATAATTATAACAGGGGCCTGTGAGGGCTGACTGGGTTAGAGAGTGTACATTGAGGGGCCTGTGAGGGTTGACTGGATTAGAGAGTGTACATTGAGGGGTCTGAGGGTTGACTGGGTTAGAGAGTGTACATTGAGGGGCCTGTGAGGGTTGACTGGATTAGAGAGTGTACATTGAGGGGTCTGAGGGTTGACTGGGTTAGAGAGTGTACATTGAGGGGTCTGAGAGGGTTGACTGGGTTAGAGAGTGTACATTGAGGGGTCTGTGAGGGTTGACTGGATTAGAGAGTGTACATTGAGGGGTCTGAGGGTTGACTGGGTTAGAGAGTGTACATTGAGGGGCCTGTGAGGGTTGACTGGATTAGAGAGTGTACATTGAGGGGTCTGAGGGCTGACTGGGTTATAGAGTGTACATTGAGGGGCCTGTGAGGGTTGACTGGATTAGAGAGTGTACATTGAGGGGTCTGAGGGTTGACTGGGTTAGAGAGTGTACATTGAGGGGCCTGTGAGGGTTGACTGGATTAGAGAGTGTACATTGAGGGGTCTGAGGGTTGACTGGGTTAGAGAGTGTACATTGAGGGGTCTGAGAGGGTTGATTGGGTTAGAGAGTGTACATTGAGGGGTCTGTGAGGATTGACTGGGTTAGAGAGTGTACATTGAGGGGTCTGTGAGGGCTGACTGGGTTAGAGAGTGTACATTGAGGGGTCTGTGAGGATTGACTGGGTTAGAGAGTGTACATTGAGGGGCCTGTGAGGGCTGACTGGGTTAGAGAGTGTACATTGAGGGGTCTGTGAGGGCTGACTGGGTTAGAGAGTGTACATTGAGGGGCCTGTGAGGGCTGACTGGGTTAGAGAGTGTACATTGAGGGGTCTGTGAGGATTGACTGGGTTAGAGAGTGTACATTGAGGGGTCTGTGAGGATTGACTGGGTTAGAGAGTGTACATTGAGGGGCCTGTGAGGGCTGACTGGGTTAGAGAGTGTACATTGAGGGGTCTGTGAGGGCTGACTGGGTTAGAGAGTGTACATTGAGGGGCCTGTGAGGGCTGACTGGGTTAGAGAGTGTACATTGAGGGGTCTGTGAGGATTGACTGGGTTAGAGAGTGTACATTGAGGGGTCTGTGAGGGCTGACTGGGTTAGAGAGTGTACATTGAGGGGTCTGTGAAGGCTGACTGGGTTAGAGAGTGTACATTGAGGGGTCTGTGAGGGCTGACTGGGTTAGAGAGTGTACATTGAGGGGTCTGTGAGGGCTGACTGGGTTAGAGAGTGTACATTGAGGGGTCTGTAAGGATTGACTGGGTTAGAGAGTGTACATTGAGGGGCCTGTGAGGGCTGACTGGGTTAGAGAGTGTACATTGAGGGGTCTGTGAGGGCTGACTGGGTTAGAGAGTGAACATTGAGGGGCCTGTGAGGGCTGACTGGGTTAGAGAGTGTACATTGAGGGGTCTGTGAGGGTTGACTGGGTTAGAGAGTGTACATTGAGGGGTCTGTGAGGGCTGACTGGGTTAGAGAGTGTACATTGAGGGGTCTGTGAGGGCTGACTGGGTTAGAGAGTGTACATTGAGGGATCTGCTGAGAGGATTGACTGGATTAGAGAGTGTACATTGAGGGGTCTGAGAGGGTTGACTAGGTTAGAGAGTGTACATTGAGGGGTCTATGAGGGTTGACTGGGTTAGAGAGTGTACATTGAGGGGTCTGAGAGGGTTGACTGGGTTAGAGAGTGTACATTGAGGGGTCTGTGAGGGCTGACTGGGTTAGAGAGTGTACATTGAGGGGTCTGTGAGGGCTGACTGGGTTAGAGAGAGTACATTGGGGGTTTGAGAGATCTCACCTCAGTTAATTTATTTTTTCAAGAGAAAACGGTTTGAGGTCTATCAGAGAGAACGATTTCAAAGGGCACCATCGCTATTGAAGGGGCGCCATAGATATTCAAGGGGCGCCATCGCTCTCCAGGGGGCGCCATAGATATTTTAGGGGCGCAATTCAAGTAGCGCCATTCCAGAGGCGTACATAATATACAAGATGTCTAGACTTTTTTAAAGTTAACATCAACAGATTAACACTTATTTACGATGTATCGTCAATAATTTTTTGCATTTTAACTTTAACGCTTTTACTCGCAGGGATTGAATAGAGATTGCAATATAAAAATGACCTCAGCCGCATTTTACAAGGCTCAATGCAAATTATCTGTTTTATAATCAACTAGATCCAGCACTACTAATACAATCTTGTCGAACTTTCTCTTCGAATAGTCGCAAAGCTCGTTCTCTGCCAGCCAAGCAATTGCAGTGAATAATATACTCTCTAAGTTGAGAGACTTCCAACTGAGCTAGAGCGTCCGATTCGGCTGTGTGTAGGGGCTCCTCGGACCAATGACTGCCAGTCCAGTGCAGACTGCCCGAGTGTCGATGCCTTGGGCTAGCCAGTTCCAATGGTGTCAAACGACGCAGTCGAACTAATGGTAGATTAGCATTGTCACGAGTGGATTCCGTGGTTGCCGTGACAACGGCTAAGCACCCGGTTAGAGGATTATCAACAGGCTCAATATCCGCCACATCGGCTATGCAGAAAGATTTACCCATTGGCGGCAAATTAACAAACTCTTCGATATCCTCTGCATCGGATTCTGCGCTAGGATTTGGCACTACAAATTTGCGACAATCAACACGATTCGAAACTAATTCCAATGGTTGGCCAGTGACATGACAGGTATAATCCAGTAGTTGAACTCGAAGACTACTCTGTTGATCAATATTATTACCCTCGATAAGATTTTCAATTGCAACTAAACGAGCTCTGGCATATCGGCCAGCTGATGGAGAAGTTTGCGGCGCTCTAACTACTAGTAAATCTCCGGTTGCTAGGCTGTCACTAGGCGACACAGGAGCTAGACTGGCTAAAGCGCCACCCAATAGGCGAGCTTCTGCGGCAGCAAAATTAGCAATGGCACGACTAGATTCAGTTGAGGCGAAGCCGCATACGGTTACGGAGGCTGGCGGAGTGGGCATAGCCAGCTCTGGCGGTGGCAGGCTATGCACTGAGGTCACGTGGATGTACCAGCGCATGGCTTATTGTATTAGTGGCTTTGCTTAACTCCTTATAGTATGTTCTTTGGGGTTACCATAAAAATAATAACAATAGTAGGATGTTTAGGTGATTTAAAAGAAACTTGTCTCAGTCTTGCTTTGGTCTACTTATACCATTAACACCCTTAAGGGCCAACCCCCCAAGGCACAGTTGAAGTGTACATGTTTATTGATAAATAAAGTTATGGCTGCTGTACACTCATACATGCGCAACCTTGGGGATCACCCATTACTATTGGCAACACACACACATCATACATGCGCAACCTTGGGAATCACCCAGCCATTTCTATTGGCAACACACACATCATACATGCGCAACCTTGGGAATCACCCAGCCATTTCTATTGGCAACACACACACATCATACATGCGCAACCTTGGGAATCACCCAGCCATTTCTATTGGCAACACACACATCATACATGCGCAACCTTGGGAATCACCCAGCCATTTCTATTGGCAACACACACACATCATACATGCGCAACCTTGGGAATCACCCAGCCATTTCTATTGGCAACACACACATCATACATGCGCAACCTTGGGAATCACCCAGCCATTTCTATTGGCAACACACACATGTAAGTCGCTATTGGCTGAGAGTAGTCACGTGACTACTATTCTGTACAATACCAACTTACATGTGTGTGTTGCCAATAGAAATGACTGGGTGAATTTCTAGGTTGTGCCCAAGCATGTGCACACTCTTGCATAAGTGTGTGCCTGTATGTATGACTGCATACCTATGCCTGCTCAGAAAGTTGGCAGAATGGGTAGTAATGCCTCTTGTTCATACAGACCCCCTACTTCTAAAAAATCATACCAAATAAATAACTTTATTATTAGGCTAATTGGTTAAACTTGGCCTATTAAAATTGTCATTTTATTTTTTAACTTGATTGTTGGGATCAGATGGCAATATGGTTTCTTAAATAAAATTTCTCTAAAAAAACTATCTATGATATTCTATTTGTTGCAAGCTGGAGTCAATCAAAGCAGGATAGGATCCTAGGCAGGATAATCTTGAATTTGGGAATTATAACAAAATTAATCTTAAAAACTCTTAGACATTTATACCGAGAGTGCAAACAAGCACAAGTTAAAATAATCAATATAGTTAGGGGCCTAGTATATCAAATTTAACATAGAAATAGCAATTCCTAAGTAATAATTTATATAGCTCTAATAAAGAGGCTTTTCATATTACCAATTCCAGAATCAAAATCAGTTTGGATTTTCGAAGAAAAACAGCAATAGAAGTATTTAATTCTGTTAAATGTTTGATTGCCTTAACAGCCTCACTTTGCACAATTTTTCACTTTCTTCTTGGCGATTGTCATTCAATAATAAAAACTTTATAGCACATATCTCCCTCTAGTTATGGAGACAAAAAGTTATACTTCACAAATTGGTTCTGGTTCTGGAACCAGAACAAGCAATATGAAAAGGCCCAAAGTGTGTAATATTTGCTCAAAAATATATGCTAAAATTTCATTTTAAAATTGGATTGCTCTTTAGTAGAATTAGAAATTATATTTTTTAGGCTTTTTACTAAGTGGATAATTCCATTAGAAATGGACACTTTTAAAGAAATGGAAATCTCTAGATTATAGTCTATTTATGATTCTTGCTGATTTTTAATTGCCAAAATAAAGGTTGTATTACATTTTTGTTTAAATTAATTAAAATTTGCTCAAAATCAATACAAAACAATTACTTTTTCTATTGGTAATAATCTCTAACTATAAAAATCAAAACTCTGTGTGTGTGTGTGTCTGTGTGTGGACAATTTTGATCGCTATGGACTCCCAAACCACTCAACCAAATTACACCTAACTTTACACCCACCCTAAACTTACTACGGAGAATGTCTTAGGCTACCTTAAAATTTCCTAAATTTGAGTCTTCCCACCTAAAAGTGCAAAAAAACTGCTCAAAATGCGCGATTTTTTCACTAAATTTTCTATAGCGCCGCTCCACTTCTACCGATTCTCTTCAAATTTGACACAGGCAATTTTCAACTATTTTGACACAATCGTGTAAAATTTCAAATCTCAAAGTTAATCCTGAAAGCTGCTGTGCACTTTTAAAGTTAGGCTGTTTTTTTCAGCGAGGCAGCCACCCCAACCTCCGCCCGCCTGCCTCTCTTTCCCGATCTGGGCAAAGGGTGTGAATCAGGTTTTAAAATGCCTAACTTTCGGTTGCCATAAGTTTGCTCCACGTGAAGCGATTGACTTCTAACTTAACACAATTCTTCTTTGATTCATTCTCTGTCTAAATGTAAAGTTTCAACTCTCTAACTCAATCAGAACAGAAACTGTAAGCATGTGAAGTTTGTCTGCTTTTTCTGTTGTTTGTGCCACTCACTCACTCATTCCCCCAGAGCCAGACGAAGGATCAGGCAGTAGGACTGAATGTACATAGCAAATGTACAGTGTTTTGGAATAACTTTATTTATAGCCTTTTCTGCACCCCCGCGCGTGGAGAGGCTACGTTTAGCCATGACAGTTTAGTGAGAAATTCTAACCACTGCCCTCCCCTCTGTATAGGCAAACTCTGCAGCAGTTTAACAGTGGATGGCAATTGGCAAATCGAGGCAATCCAGCATGGTTTGTAAAAGCGAAATATTTATGAAAAGGCGATGCGATGCAATGAAATACAACCCTACTAAATTAGGCACACCATGGAAATTTTAGGTTTCTTTTAAAGGTACTGTGTAAATTTTAAATGGCCTCCTAAGAAATGCGTATTTCCTTGGTTGTTAGACTGATGCAGACTGCAGTGGAGCTGAAGATACACAAATTCCTTTCAGGGCTGCAAATTGGCAAGAAAGATGACGTGATCAAAGCATGAGAATAACGATGAGAGTAGTACGTCCCACAAACTGGCTTTCGAAGCAGTGATCGGCAGACTTTTACTTCAAAAGCCAGATAAAGAATCCAGCTTATGTGCGGGCCAGATGAGAGTGGAAAGGGGAAGGAATAGACTATTAGAAGAGAGGAGAGGCGGGACGGGGATAAGAGAAAACATGGAAGATAAGAGAAGAGACAAGTGGTGAGGAGAGAGCAGAGAAGAAGGGAGGAAGAAGCGAGAGGAGGGGAGAAAGGAGGGAGAGGAAAGAGTAAAGGTGAGAAGAGGGGAGAGATGAGACAGAGGATCGATGAGAGGAGAGTAGGGAAGAGTGAGAAAAGAGTAGAGATGAGAGAGCAGAAAGAAGATGACAGAGGGTCAAGAGGAGAGGAGAGAGTAGAAAGGATAGAGAAGAGAGAAGATAAGAGTGAGAAGAGAAGAGATAGAGATAATAGAGATAAGAGAGGGATGTAAGAAGAGGGGAGAAAGGAGAGATGAGATTGTAGAGATGAGACAAATGAAAGGAGAGATGAGAGAGTAAAGATGAGAGATGAAAAAGGTGAGAGGAGAGTGCAGAGAGATGAGAGAAGATATTAGAGGAGAGAGAGTATAGAAGAGGGAAGAGAAAAGAAGAGAGGAGTAAGGAAAGAGAGGAGTCAGAAGAGGTGAAAGAGAAGAGTACAGAGGAGATAAGTGAGAGAACGTATTAGAGAGTAAAGATGACAGATGAGAGAGCAGAGATGAGGGTGAACAGACGAGAGATGGGAGAGTAGAGAGAACAGATGAGAGATAAGAGAGAAGAGATTACAGAGACTAGAGGAGAGAGGAGAGACAGGGAGAGAGAAGAGGAAATAGGAGAATGAAGAGGGGAGAGAGTAGAGAGTAGAAGAGGGATGGGAGAGGAGAGATGAGAGAGAGAGAGAGAGAGAGAGAGAGAGAGAGAGAGAGAGAGAGAGAGAGAGAGAGAGAGAGAGAGAGAGAGAGAGAGAGAAAGAGAGGAGAGAGAGAGAGACAGAGAGAGAGAGAGAGAGAGAGACAGAGAGACAGAGAGAGAGAGAGAGAGAGCGCAGAGCAGAGAGAAATGAGAAGAGATAAGAGAGAAAAGATAAAAGAAGAGAAAGGAGAGATAAAAACGCAGACAAGAGAGATTAGAGGTGAGGGAAGAGACGAGTGACGAGGGGAGAGAGAAGAGATAAAACAAGAAAAGAGATGAGAGGAAAGAGAGAGAGGAAAGAGGTGAGACAAGAGACGAGAGAAGAGGGGAGAGAGGAGAGAGAGAGGAAAGAGGAGAGAGGAGAGAGGAGAGAGTTAAGAGAAGAGAGAAAAGAATAGAGGAGAAGGAAGAGACGAGAGAAGAGGGGGAGAGAGGAGAGAGAGAAGAAGAGAGAAAACGAAAAAGTAGAGAGGAGAGAGGAGAGGAGAGAGAAAAGAAAAGGGAAGAGATGAGATAAGAGATATGAAAGAGAAGAGAGATGAGGGAAGATACGAAAGAAGATAGGAGAGAGGAGAGGAGAGAGAAGACGAAAGAGTAGAGAGGAGAGAGGAGAGGAGAGAGAAAACGAAAAGTAGAGAGGAGACAGGAGAGAGGAGAGAAGAGACAAGAGACAAGAGATAAGAGAGATGAAAGAGAAGAGAGATGGGGGAAGATATGAGAGAAGAGAGGAGAGAAGAGAGAGGAGAGACTAGGGACGAGAGAGAAGAGAGGAAACAGGAGAGACGATAGAAATTTTAAAGGATCCAAGGTACATAGGGAGAGTCAGGGAGAGGCCAGAGTTTGCCAATACATGTTTTAGAGTCAGACAGACATTGCCTGACATTCTGTGAAGTAACCCAGCCAACAATATCAATGTTTGCTTCAAATCCTAATTTTACACTAATGTGTTCATTTTATGTCTACCTCTATCCTACTAACTATTAACAAGTTTTTGTTTGTGTATGACCATAGATTTCAGAATATACATGCAAAAGTAGTTCCGGGGATTGGAATTCCCCGGGTTCAAAATCCGCGGGTTTCAACAGCTTGTATTTTAATAATTATAAAACTATTTACATAGGCCCCAGAATGCAGCCAAGGTCAACTATTTAGGTTTTCAATTGTCTGATTTTGATTTGAACCATATCTTATATATTTAGTAATTTGATTTAATCCTGAATATTTTTCTCATCTCTAATTAAGAGTATACATTGAATGATCTAAGAGGATTGACTAGGTTAGAGAGTGTACATTGAAGGGTGCCCCATCTCCTGCATTAGACTATGCCTGCATTGCCAAGGGCTAATCTACATTGGATATTGTCTATAATAATGGCCATTGATTGCAAAAAGATAAAGGCCAATTCTATGTAAAATAAAATCTATAGAATTAAAAATAAGTAGTATTCAACTTGAAAAATCACTAAATTCAAGTCAATGGTCTAAATTCAAAATACTACAAATTACAATTGAAATTGATATATCACACCATAGCATGACAAAAAACACTGATATATATTATTTAATATTATAATGATGACCATGCCTATCTCAAAAGCTTTTTAATATTGATCTATATTTGTAGCTAAAAACCATGACAAACTTAGCTTATAGGTTATATTAATTTACTTTATATGTTAAATATAAAAATGAGAATTAAGAAATCTTATACTCATAGGCCATAAGCCATATTAGAGCAAATGTATAGGTTTTGTCACATACTAGATGTATATCTCTAGTCTCTAAAGTCTAGAAGACTAGAGAATGCTAAGAAAAGCATTTTAATGTATTTTATAAGCCAAGGTTTATTTATTGGCTTTTATCTCCTAGCTTAAACCCTTGAACAACATATATTATCCTCTATCTCACCTAGTTTTTATTGACTTTCTCAGAATTCTAGCTAAAAGCTGCCATGTACATTTTAAATGGACTGGCTAACATATAATATATTATTGCTAGCTAAGAAATTTGTTTATGCTTGCAAGCTTAGGATTCTAAACTTATTGGCATTATTTTGTTAGACAATCCCCAAGCAAGTCAAATTTTGTTTTACAATCCCTATTAAAGAGTCAAAAAGGCACTCTAGTGTATAAAAAAATAATATTTAATATTTATTTTACATTTTATTCTTTTTGAAGTCCTTTCAAATCATCATTGCATGGCATTGAAATGTAGCAGTAGCATAGAAAGTTATGGAAATGTAGCTTATATTCAATTGTGATACAATCATTTAAATGGTAAAATTATATGTAGGTGATTGTAGGATAAAACCCAAAGTGCTTGTAAGTTCCAAATTATGGTTACATCAATAATAAAATAGTATTAGATAGAGGGATTGTATCTCAAAATTGAATGGATTAGTATGGTCTTAAATTCATAGTTTGATTGTCATTCTAGGCCCTATAAATATAGAATCCCAGTCGATATCAAATAGTATAGATAGATAGATAGACATATATGGTTATAAAAAGACTTGTCTATGGTATGACCTAGGCTTATAGGCCTATTATAGGAAAATTTTGGTAAGGCCTGGGTCTTATAGGCTATCCATAGGCCTAGCAAAACTCTAATAAAAATAGATAGGCCTATTATAATTTTTTTGTCCTTAAAATATAAAACTTTTTGAGATTTAAGTCTTTCCAAAGATTAATATAATACTAAGCTAGGCCTATTTGAAATTAAAATCAGCAATCAAGAATCTCAAATTCAAAAAGCTTTTAATTAAAAAAGTATGATTCTTTGGTTTTAAAAAAAGCAGGAAATAAAATAAAGTCCATGACATGACATTATGAAATTAGGAATTTGGCTCTAGTCTAGGCCTAATTAGGCCTAGGCCTACCTATAATAATATTAAACTAGGGCCTAGTTTATATTCAGTTCAGACTAGAGATTAAGAGATATAGAGCCCATTATGGCATTAGGCCTATTATTATTATATCAATTTCAGACTTTACTTAATTACTAGGCCTATACTATAGACCTATCTGGCATAGTTCTAGTTTACTTCGTTATATTCCAACCCCCCTACCCTTGAATAGAGGGCGAAATAATTTAACGCAGTAAACTAGAACTATGCCACCTATTTCTATATAGTAGCCTGCTAGCTGCTTGTCCACAATTAGGCCTAGGCCTAGTGCACCCAACCCTAGACCTAGGCCCTAGTATATAGACTAGGCCCCTACAATTACTAGACCCTAGGGTAGGGACTTCAGCAAGGGTCCCATGACTCACTGACTTGCCAATTTGACAAACTTGAAACAAGTAGGTTTTTGCGAATGAATCAATTTCCTTTGCAATGTAGTTAAATAACATAGTCTAGTCAGTAGAGAAGAAAACGAATATCAGTAGAATAAGAGTTAAAATAGAAATTACGTAATTTTTGGTCAAATGAAAATTATCTGATTGCAAGCGTGTATAACAAACCCCATTCGTGTCGTGTTTATCAATAGGTTATTAGAATATTGGCATTCTGTTTAGATAGCCCAATGACTTATTACTGTTTTTTTGTATGGAGCAGCGCATTTCTCTCAATTTCCTAAATATTATTGGAGTACCTTTTCACGCGCCTGCCTCAGGTTGGAATGGTTCCACAGTTATGACAATACTAGCGACTAATAGAGACAAAACAAATAAAGCATACTTAACATTGCCCTTCGCTCTAGATGTACGCGTACATGCAGGATTAATTAGTCATGCATTTAACTGCGGGTAAATTCTACATGTACGAGGGTTGCTTTATATAAGTTTAGCCGAAAACTAGCAATCTACGTGATACGTGAATTCTACATGTACGAGGGTTGCTTTATATAAGTTTAGCCGAAAACTAGCAATCTACGCCCCCGTTGGGGAGCCAAAGAAATGCAATACACGTTTTTTTAATAAACTACATGTATCCTTGAAATCTTAAAAAATCTCCTGTCAAACCTTGTAAGCCTTGACATGTCAGTAATTCCCCCCCCACAAGCTTTAACATATCAACTTCCCCCCTTGAGCAATGCCCCCAATAAGCCTTGGAAATCTAAAAATATCTGTCAACCTTCTAACCCTAACCCTAGCCTAACCCTAACCCTAACCTAGTCCCTAGTCCCTCGATCTATTTCACCTCAGTGACACAGTACAGCAATTCCAGCTTCGCTTTCAACGCCTCTCCAAGCTCGTTGCAAAAGCTCAAGTGCTTTCCCTTGAGATCCTTCTTAATCTTCGGAAAGAGGAAGAAGTCAGCTGGAGCGAGGTTGGGTGAGTAGGCTGGATGTGGCAGCAGAGTCATGCAGCTGAGTCGATGCCAGAAACTCCTGTGTCACCCTGGCTCGGACTATCAGCTAGCGTTCAAAACGCTGATTTGCTATTACAAACTTATCAAGATATTTAATGCCACGCAGACCATGCGTGCCCTCTCTGTGTTAATTCATCTAACTAGCCAACTATGCGAAAAGCAAATAAGATTGCAAGTAAACGGCACGGTCTCAGGTCTTTGGCCGCTCCTGATGGAGAAACTCCAGCAACCTGGGGCAAGCAAACACTTGATTACCAATGGAGTTGTCGTAACCCGGGTCGGTTTGAGTGCCCAGTCCCGAGTACAATATATATTATACGTGATATAACAGGCATTGTGACGCTCTATCTGTACTTTTATGGATACGAGCAGGCGTGACGACGCTCTGCGATAATAGTTCGATCCCTCTGGTGTTGTGACACTCAGAGTTCACGCTGCGGCTCGAGGTGTGGTGACACTCTCGAGTGCTTCTAGTCTCGATACTGTAGGTTGTACTCACTATAATAGAGTAGACGGTACAGTTACTACAAAAAGCTATATGATCTCCCGGCGTTATGACGCTCTGGCAAGAACTCAGCCTAACAAGCTCCCCCATAAAAGAACGAACTCAAGCAGCAGGCGGCTTACCAGTGGCCAAATCGCCGTTACGTTTATTGATTCGCTCGTTGTACAGTGGCCAAATCGCCGTTCTCGCGTTTGGTTTGCTCGTTGGTCAGTGCAGGTTATGAATTCTCCAAAGCTCTTCTTAAGGCTCTTCTTGTGTTTCTTTTCTCGCTGTATTAAATAACTAGTATTGCTGTTTATACGTCGAGTCCTGCACTTGTACTCTCCGAGCACACCAAAACAGAAAAACACAAACAGCACAAACCGGGACGAAGGGCAGGAGCAAGATCCCAAACCCTGGGGCCGATGGCCCCACCGGCTAAGCCCACCAAAACAAACTACCCCAACAAAAAAAGACTGGCCGCGCTGGCCAGCCAATCAAAACCCCGCCTAGGGGGGAAGGGGCCGCACCCGTGCCAAAGCTGGCCCGGCCGCAGCCAACCAGCCCTGAGCACGGGGCAGGGGCACGGCTGGGGAGGGGCACGAGCAAAGCCCGGCCGCTGGCCAGACCCTGCCATGCCCGCTAACCCCCCCCCCCCTAGCCAGCCCCAAAGTGCAACGTGCCCTGCCAACCGACAAGGGCGCATGCACTACAGAGTCACTGTGGCACCTTCCTCTAGTAGAATATGCGGCAGGATGCCACACCGCCGGAAGAACTGCTGTCATGGCCTTGCCGACACTCCTCTCCCGTAGGAAGTTGATGGGGCATTTCTCTTCGAAGGCAATCCACTGCCTGCTCTGGGATTTCGTCTCTGGGTCATCCCCTGTCAGGATATTGTCCACCAATTTTGAAGCCCCTGCATTGAACTTTTTGAGCATGAATTTCGCAAACTCGCGAAACACACGAGTGATGGGGCACCCAGCGTGCAGACACAATTTCCTCATGCCCAGATGATCATGCAAGATAGGAATGGCACTTGAATCCGACATGTTTTTTCAATTTTGGGAACTGTCGCTCGTCGATCTTCATCAAGCAGTCTTCGAACACTGGCCACTGTTGCGTTCGTAATATAGCCGTATAGTTGGCGCATGCGTGCTTTTACCAGCTGCATGTGTGCAATAAAATATACAGCATCTGTCAACTCGGGGGGAAAGGGTTGGGAGATTGTTGCATGACGATTTGCCTGCAATGATACTTTTTGTGCTAACATGCAGATTTTAGTTTTAAAATTACTTTTTTAATTGCAGGCGAGCAGGACTATATACAGTGTAGATTAGGCAGTTTCCTGAAGACGTCTACTAAGACAAAACGCATTGGCTAAAAAAATAAAAAATATCTTGTATCTGATGTTCGTCTTTTTTGTTAAGGATAATTTCCTCCACCTTACACAGAGCACATGCGGTCATTAAACACGTGTATAAATTGCCCTGTACATGTGTGAAAGCAGCTGTTCCACGTATGCAGTAATATTACATTACGTAATACCAATACCGTCAGTCAGCTGACGCGCTGACTCACTTGAGCAGCCATGTACGTGGCACGGCGTGGCAACCCAGTGGTGGGTTCTACTTAAATATACATGTAAACAATGTAAGCAAATTTACACATCCTAGCTTCCATGAAACCATACATGTACTGCACATGGGCGGTACCCAAAGAACAAAGAGCGCCTTAGTGCTGGCGCCCCTTATGCCCAAGTATGATAAAATATTTTCATAAGAATCTGAAGCTTTCATACGCATATACGTGGTATTTTTTATATGCTCAGTCGATAGCAATATGGAGTCTGAGCTACGCAGTCTATGGCGTAAGTTATTCTCTTTATTTAGTTATAAACGATACAAGAGAAATTATTGTTTCAATAATTTTAAAATCTATCAATAGATTAAAAATCATGGACAGTCCGCAGTGTAATTGCGATAAACTACCTCGCAAAACGTCTTATTACTACAACGAACCAATCAGTGAGTACCTATGCGAGTATTGCCTCAACCAGCCAATCGTTACCGTGTGGAAATTATCACCTCACGAGTTGCGACCCGAACTGCCGGCAAAGCATTTGACTCAAAGTGCTCTGGCGAGCAGCGCCACGGCGTCTTCTGTGCAGAATCGACGGCAGAAAAGCAAGAATAATGCTGAAGGATCTGGTGAAAGTACGTCCAGTGTTAGATTGTCTAAGAGCGCTGAAACTGACACTGTGTAAGCAGTTCGCGTTGAGTTGAAAGCAGATTTATCGATTTTGTATGTCCATAATGCAGTTACCGTTGGCCACTGCAGACTGCCTCCCTTCCCTCCACACCCACCACCCCTCAGTCCAATTGGTCACTGTAGATCGTCTCCCTTCTCTCCACACCCACCACCCCTCAGTCCAATTGGTCACTGTAGATCGTCTCCCTTCCCTCCACACCCACCACCCCTCAGTCCAATTGGTCACTGTAGATCGTCTCCCTTCCCTCCACACCCACCACCCCTCAGTCCAATTGGTCACTGTAGATCGTCTCCCTTCCCTCCACACCCACCACCCCTCAGTCCAATTGGTCACTGTAGATCGTCTCCCTTCACTCCACACCCACCACCCCTCAGCCCCATGGGTCACTGCAGACTGTCTCCCTTCCCATCTACCAGTCTAATCTGCCAAGCTGCTCACAACTGTCAGGTCGAGCTCAAATTGGAGTCCGAAGATTAAATCCCCCAAACCAGCGCCAAGGCTTTCATTGACTCAAACGGTGAGCAGACAAAAACCGCAGACGCCACCAGATGCTGAACTTCAAATTGGAAATATTGAGCGGCTCAGCATTCGACTGCCAACACCGTCGAGGAGAGCGGATAAAACATTCGACAATCTCCCTGATACCCCAATACCTGCGCCAAGATCTGCGATTGAAAAACAAGAATTTTTAGAGCAGAAGTTGAAGCATTCGTTATCGGATCGAGAAAGTAACAATACAATGGATGGTTAGTGCGTGGTAAATATTTACACATTGTATAGGCTCGTATAAGCGAGTCACTATAGATGCATTCAGGGTTTAGATTTGAACTGGGCGGGAAGAGGAGGAGGGGTTGTCGGTTCAAAATTGAACTGGGCGGGAGGAGGAGGAGGGGTCGTCGGTTCAAAATTGAACTGGGCGGGAGGAGGAGGAGGGGTCGTCGGTTCAAAATTGAACTGGGCGGGAGGAGGAGGAGGGGTTGTCGGTTCAAAATTGAACTGGGCGGGAGGAGGAGGAGGGGTCGTCGGTTCAGAATCGAACTAGAGAAGAAGGAGGAGGGGTTGTCGGTTCAAAATTGAACCGGGCGGGAGGAGGAGGAGGGGTTGTCGGTTCAGAATCGAACTAGAGAAGAAGGAGGAGGGGTTGTCGGTTCAGAATCGAACTAGAGAAGAAGGAGGAGGGGTTGTCGGTTCAGAATTGAACTAGAGAAGAAGGAGGAGGGGTTGTCGGTTCAGAATCGAACTAGAGAAGAAGGAGGAGGGGTTGTCGGTTCAAAATTGAACCGGGCGGGAGGAGGAGGAGGGGTTGTCGGTTCAGAATCGAACTAGAGAAGAAGGAGGAGGGGTTGTCGGTTCAGAATCGAACTAGAGAAGAAGGAGGAGGGGTTGTCGGTTCAGAATCGAACTAGAGAAGGAGGAGGAGGGGTTGTCGGTTCAGAGTTGAACTGGAGAATGAGTTGATAATTTTTTTTCAATATTTTACTGAACCCCAGGCTCTAATTCGATGCACCGCTCGGCCTTACCGCAATGGACCGGCGTGCAAACTGACACTGACAGCAGCATAAACAGCGTTATGAGCAGCGCTGATGACAGTTTAAGAGTTTTCAGTCCCGAAAATGTTTCGACAGAACAACAGCCAAGGAATCGCCGGCAGCAGATGGATGAAGAGCAGTACCAGCTGTACGAGTATCCGAAGGTAGGTTGAGGGCTTATAATAAACCCAAATTAATCCGCCTGTAAACTACTCATGAACTCACTCATGAACTCACTCATGAACTCACTCATGAACTCACTCATGAACTCACTCATGAACTCACTCATGAACTCACTCATGAACTCACTCATGAACTCACTCATGAACTCACTCATGAACTCACTCATGAACTCACCCATGAACTCACTCATGAACTCACTCATGAACTCACTCATGAACTCACTCATGAACTCACCCATGAACTCACTCATGAACTCACTCATGAACTCACTCATGAACTCACTCATGAACTCACCCATGAACTCACTCATGAACTCGCTCATAAACTCACTCATGAACTCACTCATGAACTCACTCATGAACTCACTCATGAACTCACTCATGAACTCACTCATGAACTCACTCATAAACTCATTCATAAACTCACTCATGAACTCACTCATGAACTCACTCATGAACTCACTCATGAACTCATTCATAAACTCACTCATGAACTCACTCATGAACTCACTCATGAACTCACTCATGAACTCACTCATAAACTCATTCATAAACTCACTCATGAACTCACTCATGAACTCACTCATGAACTCACTCATAAACTCATTCACAAACTCACTCATGAACTCATTCATAAACTCACTCATGAACTCACTCATGAACTCATTCATAAACTCACTCATGAACTCATTCATAAACTCACTCATGAACTCACTCATGAACTCACTCATGAACTCACTCATAAACTCACTCATGAACTCACTCATGAACTCACTCATAAACTCACTCATGAACTCGCTCATGAACTCACTCATAAACTCACCCATGAACTCACCCATGAACTCACTCATGAACTCACTCATAAACTCATTCATAAACTCACTCATAAACTCACTCATGAACTCACCCACAGCTTCATTATCTACACCCGCCGCAGCAGCCGCCGTCGCCACCGCCGCCGCCGCCGCCACCACGGCCCGCTCGTCGCCGCATCCGTACCGGCCGAACGCACCGCCGTCGTGTCGCGTTCAAGCTTCGCCCCATCAGACGCGCCCACCGTCGAGGCCAATACCAGTTCAACTCTTCCTCGGCGACGTCCGGCAGTTCGGCAGCCGAGTACACCGACGAGGAGACCCTGACCGACAGTCGCAACAATGAAGTTGGACAAGCGTGGTACCTGCGGTTTAGGCTACTGGTTTATTTTTTTAATTTGATTAATCTAAGCTCGAGAGACTCCGGGCTTAGATTAAGCTAGAAGATTTCCTAGCTACCTTAAATTGGATGAATAGTTGTTACGATCTTAGGTTTACTTTGCTCTACTAATCTGCTATTACGTACTTTTATTTGGTAGGTCGCTGCCACCAGACTAATGCCCCTTATAATTAATGTTAAATTAAAATAAGTGAGACAAGAGTCAATTTTATATAAGATTATTTAGATCAAACAAACAAAAGAAATATTATTAAACCAAATATGCAAAAGAAGGTATACAATTAATCCCTATGTTAACAATTCGGTAGACTCCGATTCTTAGTTAGACTAATGGTAGACTCCCTTAGTCTTTCCCTATGTTACCTAATTTATTCCTATTCTTCGGTAGACTCCGTTTTGACTAAGTGGTAGACTCCTTCTTAGCCTCCCTATTTTACCCCTTTTTAGAATTTTATCCTTAACTTACCCTTAATTTCCTTAAGTTTCTATATTAAATCCTTGAAAGGAAACTCCCTTATTTTCTATTTTGAATTGAGATCTTTGTTGTTAAAACGAGGTGCCGTCGAAACCGGCGCGGGTCAGTTCCGAAGAACTCTGCCGCAGTTATATTTTGTATTTGATCGAAAGAATTAAAAATATTTACAAGATTTCGATTTGAATATTTAATACGAATATTGAAATTAAAAATATACATATATAAAACTATTTTTCAATATTTTGCAGTATTTTGCACGCATTTGGGGATAAAAAAGAGGGGAGGGAAATCCCACACAAAGAAGGGATCTAATAAAAACAGGACATCTAAAAAATACGTGCTTGATATTTGAAGGCCTATTGAGAATAAAAGCAAGACATTTAAGTAAAAAATAGAGATTAAAAATGCAATAGCGCATATTTGAATTTAGTTGTAAAAATAGAATGAATATAGTAAAGGTGTAAAAAAGCAATTAGTGATATTTGTAGAGCAGTTGGGTAAAAAACACAGTTGGGAAAATTGTAAAAAGAAACGCGAGGAGACATAGAGATTACCTAATCAGTCCTAATGACTGATCAACCGATCTCTGTCTCAGGCAGCAAGTTTAGTTTTATTAGTTGCGTTTCAGAGCGTGGTCACTTCCGGTTTGGAAGGCTGGTAGCCAGCCTAACCCTGGGGTGGGATTCCCCTGTTTCTTTCCCGACGCCTCATGGCATCCCAGAGGACATTGAGGACTGGGGTTCGGCCCGGAGCCCGAGGGGCTTCCGGCTCAATGTGGAAGCTGTGGAGCTTGGCTGCCCTCATCTTGAGCAGCCAAGCCACCCCCAGCTGCTTGACCCTGTCTGCGAGCATCGGCATACCTGCCAGCTTGTGCAGGTATTCAATGCTGATGTAGGATGGCACACCATAGCAGATACGGAGAGCCAGGTTTTGAATTTTCTGCAATTTGATTTGGTTAGTCGCACAGATTTGGCTCAGGATTGGCGCTCCGTAGTTGAGAGCGCTTTCTCCGTATGCCCTGTACAGCATTCTGAGGGTGGTGCTACTCAGCTTTGTCATTTTTGCAATTCTGCACAGTGACATTAAATTACAGTGACATTGAATTGAGATCTTTAGTCTCTATAAACACTGTCCTGATGGACGGTCCTGAACGGATCCTTGACTGATTGTCCCGAACGGATGCTTTTCCCGAGGCTAAACAGCCTTTTACTAATAGAGGAACCCGCTAATACTCGAATTCCCACAACTTCAGATATTTCCCCGAGGGTGAACTACTAACAGTAGCGTAAAAGCAAAACTGCTTATTCTCGATTCATGCTATTAAAATAATTGACTCGACGAATCGGAAACCTTGGCAAACGCCCTTAGCAAAACTGCTTGAACTAAACCCCCTACTACAAAGTGATGTCGCTAGGCAGTGTTAACTCGCAGAAGTCGTTGGCAAATCTGTCGAGATTGAAGGGCTCGGTGCAGCGACCGCAGACGGACACAGAGTCGGAATCCTTAACGGTCGATCAGGTGCTGGGCGACTTGATGAAGGCCGGCCTGCTCGGAGAGTCCAGCGGTGCAACAGAGGCGCCACAGAGGGCCTCGATGTTTCAAAGAAACACGGAGTTTTTAGCCAATGCGGTACAACAACTTCGAATATTGAATAATAACTGATATCAATTGTGCATGTGCATTGGTCACACTAGTCTAGTGATGCCGTTAGTAATAGAATTGGCATGTAGTTCTAATTTTCTTGTTCGCCTATCCTATCTCATTCCATTCAATCTCATCCTGTCCGATCTCATCCTATCTAATCTCACCCCTATCCAATGTCACCCTATCCAATCTCACCCTATCCAATCTCACCCTATCCAAATTCACCCTATCCAATCTCACCCTATCCAATCTCACCCTATCCAATCTCACCCCATCCAATCTCACCCTATCCAATCTCACCCTATCCAATCTCACCCTATCCGATCTGATTCTATCCAATCTCACTCTATCCAAATTTACCCTTATCCAATCTCGCCCTATCCCATCTCACCCTATCCGGTATCTCACCCAATCCAATCTCACCCTATCAAAATTTCATCACATCTAATCTCACCCTATCCAATCTCACCCTATCCAATCTCACCCTATCAAAATTTCATCCTATCCAATCTCACCCTATCCAATCTCACCCTATCAAAATCTCATCCTATCTAATCTCACCCTATCCAATGCCACCCTATCCAGCCTCCACCCACCCTCACCTGCCCGCCAGTTCAGCACGCCGGAGCCCCGCAGCAGGGTTGAGCAGTCGATCAAAGACTTCTTTCGCACCCACCGCGGCGATTCTTCCATGCGGGTGGTGCCGAACCGGGGCGACGATCAGTCTGTCGATTATCGAAGCAATGTCAGGCAGGTGAAATTCGGCATGTCGGCCGAGGAATCCAGTCGCTTCGAAGGCGGCGGCGGCGGCGGCGGGTCGGGTGCACCCGGCGGCGGCTCAGGTGAAATATTAGTTGCTGGAGATCCTGCCTTGGGGCTTGGACCGCACGACAACCCCTGGCCAATCTCTTACCGCTGCCTATGCTACACTGGTTTCGCTTGGTACCCAGAGCTTAATAGCTCCTAAAAAGCCCTGCTCATCAACTCTCACACCAAATCTAATCTTACTCAATCTCATCTAATCACAACCTCATCCACTCTCTCATCACCTAGTCCGCCTCATCAAATCTCACCTTACCTAAATCTGACCCCAATCTGACATCGGCTTACACTCGTGACTCGACTCACCCCATCCAGTCTTATCTCATAGTCATTCCCGCCATCTATTCGCACCTATCTAATCTCAGCCCATTCAATCTCATCTTTCCGATCTTACCGTATCTGATCTCAACTCACCCAATCTCACCCCATCCGATCTCATTCCATCTAATCTCACCTCCTCTAATCTCGATCCATCAAATCTCACTCATACAACCTTACCTCAAACAAGCTTCAGTTACCTCATCTTAACTCTTCAAATCTCACAATACCTAATCTAATCATATTTAATCTTACTCCATCCAACCTCGCATCATTCATTTCACTTCATCTACTCTAACTTCATATAGTTTTATCTCATCAAGCTCACAAACTCATTTTTTCCGATCTCACCCCCTTTAATCTCATTCCTATCCGTTCTCACCCAATCTAATCTCATTCAATTCAATCTCACCCAATCTAATCTCATTCAATCCAATCTCACCTAATCTAATCTCATTCTATCCAATCTCACCTAATCTAATCTCATTCTATCCAATCTCACCTAATCTAATCTCATCCTATCCAATCTCACCCAACCTAATCTCATTCCATCCTATCTCACCCCATCTAATCTGCACGCACTTAACAGGCGGCTCGACGTCTGGCTTCGGTCGAGGCGGTGGTCACCTGCTGAAGCAGCCAATCGTTGTCGGCACTCTGAACCCATTCGATCAGCCAGTCATCAGGCAGTACATCCTTCCAATGTTCGACTCCCTAATGAAGGCGTTTCTCACCAATTCGAGCCTGCTGAGAGCGGCCTGCCACCAGACCCGCTGCCGTCTGGAGCTTGGTCGCCGAATTCTCAATCGCAAAATGCTGCACGGCTCCTGGGCGAAGTACATCCCGCTGTCCATCTCTGGCCCGTCCGTCAACGCAATCGACTGCTGCGACAAGATGCTGAGAAAGTACGTGCCGGATTACCAGTTCAGACAGGTGTACAACAAGGAAGCCACCTGCTGCATGTTCATCAAGGAGGACACGCCGGATAATGCTGAGCTGTGCTTCAGCCATCAAAGAACTGGGATGGCTACTACTAAGTAGGGGATACTGTAAATCTCAGGAGCATGTAGATTGTTTGTTGGATTCCTTAGACAGACAGACAGACAGACAGACAGACAGACAGACAGACAGACAGACAGACAGACAGACAGACACAGACAGACAGACAGACAGACAAACAGAGACAGACAGACAGACAGACAGACAGACAGACAGACAGACATAGACAGACAGACAGACAGACAGACAGACAGACAGACAGACACACAGACAGACAGTCAGTCAGTCAGACATAGAGACAGACACACAGACAGACAGACAGACAGACAGACAGACAGACAGACAGACAGACAGACAGACAGACAGACAGACAGACAGACAGACAGACAAACAGAGACAGACAGACAGACAGACATACAGACAGACAGACAGACAGACAGACAGACAGACAGACAGACAGACAGCTAGGCAGACACAGACAGGCACAGACAGACCGCGTCCCACCCGGCAGGTTCGCCAACCTGAAGCTGGAGTCGCCGTTTCTCCGCTCCGAGACGGAGGCCAGCCGCATGCCGTGGAAGCAGGGCCTCACCAAGTACGGCCGGGCGGCTGTTGCCAAGGGCCAGTCGCGCCGATGCGTGGAATTCGTGTACGCCAACGCATTCCACCGGCGCACTGGCAACGTGCCAAACTCCTGCACCGGAGTGACGGCAATCACCAGGCGCCAGGAGATGCAGGAAGAGGCCACCATGCTGCACCACATGCAGCTGGAGGAGAAGAAGCGAATGCTTCTGCCCCTGAGCAAAGTTTGATAACTAGCAGCTAGTGTTTAACAGGCGAGGCTAGGCTTGTATAGGTTTTCAATTATGTTACAAAAAAGGTCATAGCATATTTCTTAACTTCCATAGTTCCTTTTGACCTTTTAATAAATAGATATTGCGTAAGATTTTCGCGTCAAGACTTTAATTCTGTGCTAGCGTATGCAAGAAAGGTAAACAAATGGTTATTCTGTTTAATTTTATAACATAATAACAACAAGTTACAGAGGCGTACGCAATGCTGGCAGATAAAAATCATTTACTCATATTTTCTACTGTTATTAAGTGTCAGGCGAAGTAGTATACTCGGTTATTTCTGGTGAAATGTGCAGGTAATTGTTTTACTTTTAATTATTTCAACTCCCGAGACAATAAAATATATTTGAATCAGCCGCTCATTGGGTATTTGTCCAGCTCGTGCGGTTTCGGCTCGTTCCAGTACTCGCCTATTGGCTGGCTGAAGGCGTCGTTTCTGCGAAACGGCGTGTCTCTGGCTTTCACCTGGGTCAGTCCCTGGTGGGGGTGGATTGTTAGCATTGATGTTGCTTGCAATGTTGACAAAATTGCATATTGACTATCTAATTAATTAATTAACTAACTAACTAACTAACTAACTAACTAACTAACTAACGAACTAATGAAATAATTAACTAACTAGCTAAATAACTAGCTATCTAACTGACTGACTGACTAACTAACTAACTAACTAACTAACTAACTAACTAACTAACTAACTAACTAACTAACTGACTAACTAACTAACTAACTAACTAACTAACAAACTAACTAACTGACTAACTAACTAACTAACTAACTAACTAACTAACTAACTAACTAACTAACTAACTAACTAACTGACTAACTAACTAACTAACTAACTAACTAACTAACTAACTAACTAATTAACTAACTAGCTAACTGACTGACTGACTGACTGACTGACTAACTAACTAACTAACTAACTAACTGACTAACTAACTGACTGACTGACTAACTAACTAACAAACAAACAAACAAACTAACTAACTAACTGACTGACTGACTAACTAACTAACTAACTAACTAACTAACTAACTAACTAACTGACTGACTGACTAACTAACTAACAAGCAAACAAACAAACTAACTAACTGACTGACTGACTAACTAACTAACTAGCTAACCAACTAACTAACTAACTAAGTTGCAGTTTAGTTGTAAACTCACTGTTGCCCTGTCTCGGTGCTCTGTCCAAAAAGTTATCGGCTGATCAATCTCGTAATTGTGATTCTGAAAAGAATTGGTTATGTTTATTTAAGAAAAGTCTACATGTACACCCACTACTCAGTGGCTATTTGTCAGTAGTCAAATGCAGGTTTACTCACCCTAGTTGGCGCTGGCGGCTTAGACACGAATTCGCGACTAAAAAAGTCGGTTTTAGTCACGGAGGCGGTCACGGGTTCCACCGCTTCGCCGCTGAATTCCTCTTCCGCCTCGCGTCTGTCGGGAATTTCGGAATCAAAAGATTTTTATTAATTTGATTTGAATCGTTTTTGCTAATTTTTAACAAATAATAATTAAGTTAAAAATGAGACTTACTCAAACTGCTTTAGCAGCTCCTGCTCCTGAAGGCGACTTCGAGCACCTTTAATAAGGGATATTAAACTGGAGTAATTTATTAGTAAAATAAATTTATATCAAGGCTGTTCAGTATTGATTAGAATTATAAGCTTTACCTTGAGTGCATTGGCTTTTAACTTCATGCCTTTTATAATCCGTGTGAGTGACGGTGTCAGATTCTTGAAATCTGTCCAGTGACAAGATGCCCTTGTTTCCATGCTTCAGTATGTCGCGCTTCGCTCGATCGTCCACGCCGCTTGTCAGTCGCTGTGTTATAGTTTTGTAACAAACTTGATTTAGAATATTCTAGACTGTTAGTATCTAGCATGTGTAAATTATAGTTATTAACTGTAAATAATTTCGATTTTCACAGCATACTATCCATTTTGAGGTACTTTAGGAGAAAAATACATGTTTTGATTTAATGATACAAAAAAGTTTTAATATTTGTTTTAACTGCTTCCAATTTAAATTTAAAATGGATCAAATTTTAAGTCACTAACAACAAAAATCCACTGATTGTACTAAATTTACATAGATTTCAAAGACTATTCTACTGAAAATAAAACAATCATAAAAATGATATTCTTTTTTTACGAGAATATCATCGTAAATTGAAGCAAAATTGGATTTTAATTGACTAAATAAAATAAAATAAATTTTAATTTTAAATATTTTTTAAATTTAGTTCTTAGCTGAATGTAAGCACTGAACAAGCTATTTAACATTACAATACATCCAGTCATTCACGGCAAAATTCTTCTACTTTCTTCATGGTGTAGTAGACATACAGTAAAATAGAATTCGCAGTAATTTTTTTCTACTGTCAGAAAGGAAATATTCTGAAAAACTAAAGCTTTTATTTGAAACTACTCGTAATTGCCGAGATTTGTAACCAAGTAAACTGCAGCAGGTATTTTCTGTATAAAACGGATCAAGATACCGCTTTTAATAAAATAGCAAAGGATGATTGATTCACTTGCACTTTAAATTGTTTATTGAAAGTTTCAAGAGAGAATAAAATTTACGTTAAAGATGAGAAAAATTCACGTTTTTGTCCATCCACCAAAAATCTAAGTTTGTACTCACCTCTTCGACCCAGTTTTCCATTAGACATTTTGAGTCGGAATTTGGAAGTGTCTGCTTCTGTTTCTGTTCTTGAAACATTTCTATTAGAACAAGACACGACAAAAATATATAGATTTATTGACAGGAATCAACTGTTGACTGAGTTTCTGTCGTGGTTGATAATTTTAACCGAAATAGTCGTAGAATTTAAAATACGGGGCACAGCTTAGTACCATAGTAAACAGTTCTAGGACGCTTAAATAATATTTTATTACTTTTAGTGCCTTAAAAGAATTTATTTTAAATATTTTTACATTCAAATGTTCGAAAAACCAATAACTAACTATATAAGTATAAAACCTTTGTTTGAAATACTAAAGCTTCTCCTAGTAGCGATAAAATTTAACTTGCGTAGGTGACAGTTTTTTAGTTCTGAAAATACAAAGCCTAAATAAGAAACAGTTTTTAATACAAAGCCCTTCTATCATGGCATCAGCAAGGGCAGTTACTGGAACAAGGTAGGTAAAAATATTTCAGGATTTGTGACAACAGAAAATGCTCTCCGAGGCTTAGTGCCACAGTACTTCGTAGTATAGAACTTAAAAATTGATGACATATTACTATACATTTGAGCTGCTATTAAAATATTTTTTAAAGGCTTGTATCAGAAAATTATGAAAATTTTCCGTCTTCACCACTATTATTTACTTGTGTAAAGAATTGATAAATGAAATTGTGACTAAAAATGTGACTAAAGATACATAAAAACTAGAAAATCAAATCAAAATATAATTACATTTCAAATTGCACGTACCGAAGTTTTTCAAGGATAGTCAGTAAGCATCAGCAGACTATTAAAGGTACTAAAAATTTTTTATTAATATAAAATTTTCAGCGCCGTCAGCAACTTGCCGTCGGAGCCGACGCAGCTACCGGAATTGGAGATCCCCGAGAATCCTCCGGTTTCAAGCGATTCTGCCTTGGCTTTTCTGCGAGAGCTGCGTAAGTTTAGCTTTAATGGGTCTGTGTTGAAGCAGAGATATGAAACATAATTTTATTTATTTTTTATTGTATTTTCCTGGTTTCAGGAACTGTTCAATATTTTGCAATAATTCGGCTTTAAACATTTCCAACGCATTATTTTTTCAGAGGAGGATGATTTCACTTATTTGCTGTTCGAAGACTCGCTCGTCTCTGTATCTGAGCAAGGAAAACAGCTGGGCGAATACAAGGTATTGCATCCAAAGCCTGCTTATCATTTGCAATTTGAAAGTGCACAAGGCTATTTATTGGGAAATTTAGTGCTAAAAAACTGAAAACTCCCAGTGAGAGCTAAAATCCTAGAAGGGGCCAAGTAAGAACACTATCGATGAAAACTTCACAGATGAGCGTCGAAAAGGCCATCAAATTTGGAGACCCCTGCCTGCTGGTGACCGCCAGCAGTCACGGCCTCATAGACAATGTGCCCTGCGGCACCAGCATCTCCTGTTACGTCACCTTCAACTTGGAGACCATCGAGCAGCGACAGCACGAATACGTGAAGCTGGAGAATCACCCGCTGGACAGGCGAGTCGATATTGTGCGGTGCGACGAAGGACTTCGAGTGACAAAGAA
>NIVC01001859.1:105943-138443 GCA_002269645.1 Macrostomum lignano | reverse complement strand
AATGGGTCACAGTGAGAATGGGTCACAGTGAGAATGGGTCACAGTGAGAATTATGGGTCACTGTGAGAATGGGTCACAGTGAGAATGGGTCACAGTGAGAATGGGTCACAGTGAGAATCGGTCACGGTGAGAATGGGTCACAGTGAGAATGGGTCACAGTGAGAATGGGTCGCAGTGAGAATGGGTCACAGTGAGAATGGGTCACAGTGAGAATGGGTCACAGTGAGAATCGGTCACGGTGAGAATGGGTCACAGTGAGAATGGGTCACAGTGAGAATGGGTCACAGTGAGAATCGGTCACGGTGAGAATGGGTCACAGTGAGAATGGGTCACAGTGAGAATGGGTCGCAGTGAGAATGGGTCACAGTGAGAATGGGTCACAGTGAGAATCGGTCACGGTGAGAATGGGTCACAGTGAGAATGGGTCACAGTGAGAATGGGTCACAGTGAGAATCGGTCACAGTGAGAAAGGGTCACAGTGAGAATGGGTCACAGTGAGAATGGGTCACAGTGAGAATGGGTCACAGTGAGAATTATGGGTCACTGTGAGAATGGGTCACAGTGAGAATGGGTCACAGTGAGAATGGGTCACAGTGAGAATGGGTTACAGTGAGAATGGGTCACAGTGAGAATGGGTCACTGTGAGAATGGGTCACAGTGAGAATGGGTCACAGTGAGAATGGGTCACAGTGAGAATCGGTCACGGTGAGAATGGGTCACAGTGAGAATGGGTCACAGTGAGAATGGGTCACAGTGAGAATCGGTCACGGTGAGAATGGGTCACAGTGAGAATGGGTCACAGTGAGAATGGGTCGCAGTGAGAATGGGTCACAGTGAGAATGGGTCACAGTGAGAATCGGTCACGGTGAGAATGGGTCACAGTGAGAATGGGTCACAGTGAGAATGGGTCACAGTGAGAATCGGTCACAGTGAGAAAGGGTCACAGGGAGAATGGGTCACAGTGAGAATGGGTCACAGTGAGAATGGGTCACAGTGAGAATTATGGGTCACTGTGAGAATGGGTCACAGTGAGAATGGGTCACAGTGAGAATGGGTCACAGTGAGAATGGGTTACAGTGAGAATGGGTCACAGTGAGAATGGGTCACTGTGAGAATGGGTCACAGTGAGAATGGGTCACAGTGAGAATGGGTCACAGTCAGAAAAGGTGTATGCATTTACGAGCGTATGCATATATGTATGCAGTAGCGAAAAAAAGATTTAATCTTAGGTGGGATTAGGCGGTTTAGTCAGTTTGGCTCTCACCCGACCATCTACCTGCATGTGCGCGGCCACTTTGTGTTGCTGGCCAATTATGCCTGCAATTTGCAAAGGTGTCCAGAATCTCAGCCTCTGTCTGGGCCCGAAATCGCCCATTTCCGATTATTTTAAGGAATTCGAAAATCGCTTCTGACGCAAAGCATTGCAATTTCGAAGAAAATAGGAAAAGATGCAAAGCGAATCCTCAAAAGAGTCCTGATAATTCGCGGAGGATTTTGGCTTTTTAGGAGAAAAAATGTTAGAGGACGGAAAGCCAGACAGACAGACAGACAGACAGATAGACAGACGGACAGACAGACAAACAGACAGACAGACAGACAGACAGACAGACAGACAGACAGACAGACAGACAGACAGACAGACAGACAGACAGACAGACAGACAGACAGACAGACAAACAGACAGACAGACAGACAGACAGACAGACACTAAGACAGACAGACAGACAGACAGACAGATAGACAGACAGACAGACAGACAGACAGACAGCCAGATAGACAGACAGACAGACAGGCAAATGCAGTCCCAGGCTCGCGGACAGACCAGTCCTTCGCCACTGTAACTGTGGCCTGTGAGATGAAGCGCAAGCAGCCCAGCCGCTCAGAGCAGACCGGAGTCAGCTCTAATCTCCCAGCAAATGGGAAGAGCAGCTGAGCCCGGGGACGTCACTCCGACGGGCCTCGGACAAAATCGATTCTTTTTAAAGTCTGCTTAGCGATTGGCCGAGTCTGCGGCTCCCTACTCTGGGCCTTCTCCCGCCACAGGCATCTCTCCAATTTTGGGGATAAATGCAGTCTTGATGCAGTTTTTGGCAAACGCGCTCTTAATTTAGATAAACGCAAATTTCTCCCAGGAAACTCAAGAAATCCCAGTTAGTTATGGCTGTATTACCTGGCATAGAGTTTTTCTATTCCTAGTCAAGATTGTTGTCATGGTGACCGGCTTGGCTGGCAACGCCATGGTTATACTGGTGGTTGGCAGCAGCAAGCAGCTGCACACGAGGGTCAACGCGCTGCTGGTTAATCTGGCGCTGGCCGACATGCTGTCTCTGCTGGTGTGCGTGCCGCACAGCATTCTGGACGACTTCAAGACTGTCTACAGACCTGCCATTGTCTGTGAGCACCGATTCGCACTCTGTGTCTCATCCTGCATCTCTCTCCGCTGTCTCACCCTTTGTCTCACCCCTGAATCTCTCCCCTCTGTCTCACTCCTTGTCTCACCCTGCATCTATCTCTTCTGCCTCACCCCGTGTCTCACCTTGCATCTCGTCTCTGTCTCAGCCCGTGTGTCACCCTGCATCTCTCCTCTATCTCATCCCTTGTCTCACCCTGCATCTCTCTCCTCTGTCTCACCCCGTGTCTCACCCTGCATCTTTTCTCTCTGTCTCACCCTGCATCTCTCTCTTCTGTCCCACCCAGTGTATCACCCTGCATCTCTCTCTTCTGTCTCATCCCGTGTGTTACCCTGCATCTCTCCTCTCTGTCGCACCCCTTGTCTTAACCCTACATCTGTCCTCTATTCTTTGCCCTCTTTGTCTCACCCTGCATCACCCCACTCTGTTTCATCCCTTGTTTTACTTTTCATCTCTTCTATGTCTCATCCCGTGTCTCAACCCTGCATCTCACCCCCTGTCTCACCCAGCATTTCTCATTTTCATCTCACCCGTGTCTCACCCTAAATCCATCTACTCTGTTACAACATGTGTCTCACTCTGCAACTCTGCCTGCATCTCCCCATGTATTTCTCCCCTTCAGCTCTTTCTCTCTCCTTCGAATGAATCCTCAGTGAGTCTTCTGAGATGTTCCGTAACTTTCACCAAACTTCTACTTGCACCCCTGCCCTGTTTCTTTCTCCTCTTTATTATCCATCTCTCATCGATTCTGCTAAAACAAATCAATGAACAAAGTAACCACTGCCTTCTTCCCCTAACTCCTGCAGGCAAGCTGGGATTCAGCCTGGAGCACGCATTCACCATGGGCTCCAGCCTGACGATTGTCCTCATTGCTCTGGAACGCCTTCTGGTGGTCTGCTTCCCGATGCGCGCTCCAGCCCTGCTAGCCAAACGCTCACTGCGCACCAGCTCCGTTGCCCTGCTGTGGCTGGTGGCTCTGGCCGAGCCCATTCCATTCTTTATCGGCGGCCGGGCGGAAATGTACACCGAATTCGGTCTAGCGGACAACGACACCATGGCAACGGAAGCGGTTAACTATTATCACTGCGAACTGCCGCTGCCAAACGATCTCAATGCTACCATGATGTTCCTGCCGCCTGCCGTATTCTACACTCTGAGCACTGTACTCGAGCTCTACCTGCCCATGGCTCTGATTGCCGTGCTGTACACCGTGGTCCTGCGCAGCCTGTTGAAGTCGTGCAAGCAGCTTCGCGGCGGAGCGTCGCAGCGTCGGGTGCAGATCAACCAGACTGCCCTGCGGCGCAGGCGTCGGGTCGTGTACGTCAACTGCATAGTGGCTGCGGCCTACTTTCTCACCACCACCCCGTTTAGAAGCATCGCCCTGTGCTTCTGCAGCAGCGACTGTTACAGTTTGCTCACCTCGGGACCGGCAGGTGGCGACCGAGCCTACTTACTCACGCATCTGTTGCGAACTCTGTTCTACCTGAACCACTGCTTAAATCCGGTCATCTACAATCTGGCTAGCAAATCGTTTCGGACTGAGTTTCGTAGAAAGTTGCGGATTGCCTGCCGCTGCGGCGGAAATGGAAACGGAAACGGAAACGGCCTCTCTGCGGCTCCGCGACAACCGTTGACGAGTGCGGCAGCGGACAATCGCTATCGACGGGTTGCCATGGTAACTGACACGCCCGAGCACGCGGCGGCAGTGAATTTTTGCCGACAGTTCACCCGAACTACGCAGATGAACGTGCGGATCAACTGAGGCCAGAACGGGATGATGTTGACCTGCCGCTGAATGCTTGTGCACCGATTAACTTGGTCAGACTATACATACTGTCCCATTGTCAGACTATACCGGTATAGATACTGTCCCATTGTCAGACTATACCGGTATAGATACTGTCCCATTGTCAGACTATACCGGTATAGATACTGTCCCATTGTCAGACTATACCGGTATAGATACTGTCCCATTGTCAGACTATACCGGTATAGATACTGTCCCATTGTCAGACTATACCGGTATAGATACTGTCCCATTGTCAGACTATACCGGTATAGATACTGTCCCATTGTCAGACTATACCGGTATAGATACTGTCCCATTGTCAGACTATACCGGTATAGATACTGTCCCATTGTCAGACTATACCGGTATATATACTGTCCCATTGTCAGACTATACCGGTATAGATACTGTCCCATTGTCAGACTATACCGGAATATATACTGTCCCATTGTCAGACTATACCGGTATAGATACTGTCCCATTGTCAGACTATACCGGTATAGATACTGTCCCATTGTCAGACTATACCGGTATAGATACTGTCCCATTGTCAGACTATACCGGTATACATACTGTCCCATTGTCAGACTATACCGGTATAGATACTGTCCCATTGTCAGACTATACCGGAATATATACTGTCCCATTGTCAGACTATACCGGTATACATACTGTCCCATTGTCAGACTATACCGGTATATATACTGTCCCATTGTCAGACTATACCGGTATATATACTGTCCATTGTCAGACTAAATACATACTGTCCCATTGTCAGACTATATACGTACTGTCCATTGTCAGACTATATATATATATATATACTGTCCCATTGTCAGACTATACCGGTATACATACTGTCCCATTGTCAGACTATACCGGTATATATACTGTCCCATTGTCAGACTATACCGGTATATATACTGTCCATTGTCAGACTATATACGTACTGTCCCATTGTCAGACTATATACATACTGTCCATTGTCAGACTATATACGTACTGTCCCATTGTCAGACTATATATACAGACTTTGCATCAATTATGTAAATAAAAAATTGTCAGAATTTTCGCAGGCCCTAAAGTTCTGTTTCTAAGAAAGTGAAATCCAAAAGGCCGCTCAAACTCAGCCGCCTATTCATCACTACACTTTTAATATACAAAAAATATAATTCAGAAATTGACCTGTTTAATTAATCTCCCGTTTAAGTTGACTTCCGGCTGACAGCCTGAGGTCCGGGTGTTATTTTGAAATTATTACAAAATTAATTTAATCTCCCCCAGGAAACGGGTAGCTAGTAGTTACTAAATTAATTCAGAAATGATGTCACTTGACTAAATTAATATTATTGAAAAGCCGAAAAAAAATTATACTCCCAGTCCTTCTGATAAAAGTGTGCATCTTCTATAATAATTATTGAATAATATTGTTTTTAACTCTGGACTACTCGTAATACTCTGACATTGTGATATCGTGTTTATTATCGGAGCAGTCCCAGATGTAGTTCAGCTTAATTTGGTGCCGAAATTCCAACAATGTGCAGTTTGGGGATGTGCAGTTTGGGGATGTGCAGTTTGGGGATGTGCAGTTTGGGGATGTGCAGTTTGGGGATGTGCAGTTTGGGGATGTGCAGTTTGGGGATGTGCAGTTTGGGGATGTGTAGTTTGGGGATGTGCAGTTTGGGGATGTGCAGTTTGGGGATGTGCAGTTTGGGGATGTGCAGTTTGGGGATGTGCAGTTTGGGGATGTGCAGTTTGGGGATGTTCAGTTTGGGGATGTGCAGTTTGGGGATGTGCAGTTTGGGGATGTGTAGTTTGGGGATGTGTAGTTTGGGGATGTGCAGTTTGGGGATGTTCAGTTTGGGGATGTGCAGTTTGGGGATGTGTAGTTTGGGGATGTGCAGTTTGGGGATGTGCAGTTTGGGGATGTGTAGTTTGGGGATGTGCAGTTTGGGGATGTGCAGTTTGGGGATGTGCAGTTTGGGGATGTGCAGTTTGGGGATGTGCAGTTTGGGGATGTGCAGTTTGGGGATGTGCAGTTTGGGAATGTGCAGTTTGGGGATGTGTAGTTTGGGGATGTGCAGTTTGGGGATGTGCAGTTTGGGGATGTGTAGTTTGGGAATGTGCAGTTTGGGGATGTGTAGTTTGGGGATGTGCAGTTTGGGGATGTGCAGTTTGGGGATGTGCAGTTTGGGGATGTGCAGTTTGGGGATGTGTAGTTTGGGGATGTGCAATTTGGGGATGTGCAGTTTGGGGGCTGTGAAGACTGGTCTCCAATCCGAAAGCTCTCTACAGAATAGCAGTGGTCCCTGGCTTCCAGACAAGAAATTCCCCAGACTGCCTCCGCGCGACGAAGTCTTTTTAATCTCGAATCTGCTTCGCGCATTCAAGCAAAGCCCCGCATGCAAAAGAACTCACTTTCCCGTGGAAGCGAAATAAACAGAAAAAAATGCAGCAGGTGCACGAAAAGCTTCAGAGATGAAAAATAATTTAGTGGGCGGGGACCCTGGCTGACTAGCACCTAATCTATAATGCATACATGCGGGCGATTTTTCAAATAAATCTTATCTGTCAGTGTTTTCCTCTCTTTAATCTGAGTCTTCTCTGTTCGCCTGCAGCCCTATTAAATATTGTCCCTGATGGAACTTGAGAACTACACGTGAGCCTGCAAAGCTAAAACGCCAAGATTTAATCCCTCTTTATTGGCGCAGAGCAGCTCACAATGTCTGACTCTCGCATTACGAACCCTGGTTCAATTCCGTGAGCCGCTGTCGTGCTATTCACACCAAGGCACAGAGTGTACATGCTTGAATATTAGAGAGTCAGGGCCTCTGTACACCCAAGGACAACTGTCAGGGGTGTGTGAGCGCGTGTGTGAGTGTCTTTATCTTTACTGTGTCTTTCACTCTGTCCTTCACTCTGTCTCACTCTGTCCCTCACTCTGTCCCTCACTCTATCCCTCACTCTGTCCCTCACTCTGTCCTTCACTCTGTCCCTCACTCTGTCCATCACTCTGTCCCTCACTCTGTCCCTAACTCTGTCCATCACTCTGTCCCTCACTCTGTCCCTCACTCTGTCCCTCACTCTGTCCCTCACTCTGTCCCTCACTCTGTCCATCACTCTGTCCATCACTCTGTCCCTCACTCTGTCCCTAACTCTGTCCATCACTCTGTCCCTCACTCTGTCCCTCACTCTGTCCCTCACTCTGTCCATCACTCTGTCCCTCACTCTGTCCCTCACTCTGTCCATCACTCTGTCCCTCACTCTGTCCCTCACTCTGTCCATCACTCTGTCCCTCACTATGTCCCTCACTCTGTCCTTCACTCTGTCCCTCACTCTGTCCATCACTCTGTCCATCACTCTGTCCCTCACTCTGTCCTTCACTCTGTCCCTCACTCTGTCCCTCACTCTGTCCCTCACTCTGTCCCTCACTCTGTCCCTCACTCTGTCCTTCACTCTGTCCCTCACTCTGTCCCTAACTCTGTCCCTGATTCTGTCGCTCACTCTGTCCTTCACTCTGTCCCTCACTCTGTCCCTCACTCTGTCCCTCACTCTGTCCCTCACTCTGTCCCTCACTCTGTCCCTCACTCTGTCCCTCACTCTGTCCCTCACTCTGTCCCTCACTCTGTCCTTCACTCTGTCCCTCACTCTGTCCATCACTCTGTCCCTCACTCTGTCCCTCACTCTGTCCCTCACTCTGTCCCTCACTCTGTCCCTCACTCTGTCCATCACTCTGTCCCTCACTCTGTCCCTCACTCTGTCCTCACTCTGTCCCTCACTCTGTCCATCACTCTGTCCCTCACTCTGTCCATCACTCTGTCCCTCACTCTGTCCCTCACTCTGTCCCTCACTCTGTCCCTCACTCTGTCCCTCACTCTGTCCATCACTCTGTCCCTCACTATGTCCCTCACTCTGTCCTTCACTCTGTCCCTCACTCTGTCCATCACTCTGTCCATCACTCTGTCCCTCACTCTGTCCTTCACTCTGTCCCTCACTCTGTCCCTCACTCTGTCCCTCACTCTGTCCCTCACTCTGTCCCTCACTCTGTCCCTCACTCTGTCCCTCACTCTGTCCTTCACTCTGTCCCTCACTCTGTCCATCACTCTGTCCCTCACTCTGTCCCTCACTCTGTCCCTCACTCTGTCCCTCACTCTGTCCCTCACTCTGTCCATCACTCTGTCCCTCACTCTGTCCCTCACTCTGTCCCTCACTCTGTCCCTCACTCTGTCCATCACTCTGTCCCTCACTCTGTCCATCACTCTGTCCCTCACTCTGTCCCTCACTCTGTCCCTCACTCTGTCCCTCACCCTCGTTTAACCCTCACCCTTTATTTTCATTCGCAACTAAAGTTCATGCAGAAAGTTAGGCAGATGCAGTAACGACGCTAAAAATTGTTACTGGAAGTTTCTCGGAATTATCAAAACTGTTTCTACACAGTGCCGGAAATTACTTAAACGTGCAATTTGTAACGCAATCATTTAATTATTCTTCTGCAATAAACGTTGTCATCCAACAATTAGGCAGGTGCGTCAGAGTAATACAAAAGAGAATTCACCAATCAGCTTAGACAATATACCTTTGATTATTGGGGCGGATTGGAGATTGAGGCGTGGGAGAGAAAATTTGATTGACAATTAAGGAGGAACCCTACGAATAAACACGAAAAGCGTCCACGCATACAAAAATATGTTTAAATACTTGCGTGCGTAAGATGTTGCTAGGAAAATCATGAAGAAAGAAGCTTTTAACACGAAAACATTGTCCGAATTTGTCTTAACTTTTATAATCATTTCTACGAGAAGTTCCAATATCACGTCAGGCTTCAAGGTCGCGGGCTCTGATTGGCCAGATCGCGCAGCGTTGACTTCGGCTTCTCAACCGACTTGAACAGCTCCTTGCTGCTCAGCTGCTGGCGGCCTGGATCGTTTGAGTTCATCGCAGAGTTGGACGTCAGACCGACAACGAGATCGCTGAACGCATCCGGCTTGATCACCGGGTTTGGCTTCGCGGCGGTAGCGGCGGGATTCAGCGACACCGGCGTCAACAGGTCGGGGCCTCCGCCGCTCGGGACGGAGTTCTGCCTGTCGAATAGGCTGGCGCCGCCGCCTCCAGCAGCGAAGGGATTCGTGCTGCCCGACGGTGCACCCATAGGGAGCTGCTGCTGATAGGGATTGTACTGCCGTTGCTGCGGAAACTGCACTGGTGGAAACTGCTGCTGTTGCTGCGGAAACTGCTGGTATTGCGGGTTCTGACCAAAGCCGTAGGACATGACACCGGGTCCACCTGACATTGGCATCATAGCTGGTTGAGGCTGCTGCTGGCTGAACGGATTGCTGGCACTAGCAACTGGCTGTCCAAATGGATTGAATGAATTGCTGTTGTTGGCACCGAAAGCGCTACTAGTGCTGTTGAAGGCGCTACTAGTGCTGTTGAAAGCGCTACTAGTGCTGTTGAAGGCGCTACTAGTGCTGTTGAAGGCGCTACTAGTGCTGGTAAAAGCGCTACTAGGGCTGTTGAAGGCGCTACTAGCAGGTTGCTGGCTAACGGTAACCGACGAACTGAAAATATCGCCAAGGTCGTCTAGTGAAGCGGCAGACTCGTTCTTTGGCATAGCGCTGGCCGAAATGTCTGGCCCAAGCAGATTCGAGGTGGCCCTGTCTCGAGCGTCCTGCTGCTGAGCAGACGACTGCTCCGCCGGTTTCAACTCTGTCCCGGTTGGCTCCGCGGATTCGGCAGCGGCAGCCGAAGTGGAGGCTGCTTGTTCCTCCTTCTGTTGGGCTGAGCGCTCCTTGACGATTCGGAACAGTTCCTGCATCTCCTGCAGGAACGGCATGGCCTGAAATGGAGGAATGTTAAATTGGACGCAAAAAGGGACAAAGTCACGAATCGAGGAAAAATATAGGATACTCCAAGGATCATGGGGTATTCGGCCTTTTCTGAACCTCAGGGTGACCATCGAAAGATCTGGGGGTACTCATCGAAGGATCAGGGGTATTCATCGAAGGATCATGGGTATTCATCGAAGGATCAGGGGGTATTCATCGAAAGATCAGGGGGTATTCATTGAAGGATCAAGGGGTGTTCATCGAAGGATCAGGGGTATTCATCGAAGGATCAGGGGTATCCATTGAAGGATCAGGGGGTGTTCATCGAAGGATCGGGGGGTATCCATTGAAGGATCAGGGGGTATCCAGGGCGGTGGTATATATGAAATCGGTGAGGGGTATCAGAGCTATACGAGCGTACATAAAAACACGAAAGCTGAACGAGCTTATAAATAATGAGGGCCAACCCCTCCAGAGGCACAGAGAGTGTACATGCCTGACGGTTAAAAAGTCAAGGGCCCTGTACACCCTGTGTGAGCGTGTGTGTGTATATGCTCAGGACTACTTCACCCCTCGCTGTCCTACATGCTGCCCAAAATTATAAAGATATAAAAAGCATAAAACTAAAATTGTGCAGCCACTCATCATACCGGTTTAATAGTCCGAATTCCGTGAAATCGATGCACGGTCTTGGTGGAATCATCGGGATCTGGCTCGGTCCGCACAATGCCCAGGCTGCGCTGGTCCCGCGGGTCTTTCCACACATAGGACACCTGACTGTGCTTGAAGGTCAAGTCTAGCAGGTTAATACCTGGCGGCATCTCTTTCAGTCTGGTGCCTTCAAAGCTTAAATTAATGATTAGACGCGGTTTGGGATCCTTTCTGGACTTCAGGGTGACCAGTAGTTTCTGCATCGCTTCCTGACAGATCTCCTGACCTTTGCTCTTGGCCACCTCCACGCTGCCCATGTACTTGGCGTGGAACTCCTGGCCTTCGCCTTCGAATCTGGACTCTGAAATATGTTGTCAGGGTAACCAACTAAGAGACATCTCAGGGAGGGTATCCTGCAACCAACTAAGAGACAGCTCAGGGAGGGTATCCTGCAACCAACTAAAACTAAGAAACATCTCAGGGAGGATATCCTGCAACCAACTAAGAGACATCTCAGGGAAGGTATCCTGCAACCAAGTAAGAGACATCTCAGGGAAGGTATCCTGCAACCAACTAAGAGACAGCTCAGGGAGGATATCCTGCAACCAACTAAGAGACAGCTCAGGGAGGATATCCTGCAACCAACTAAGAGACATCTCAGGGAGGGTATCCTGCAACCAACTAAGAGACATCTCAGGGAAGGTATCCTGCAACCAACTAAGAGACAGCTCAGGGAGGATATCCTGCAACCAACTAAGAGACATCTCAGGGAGGGTATCCTGCAACCAACTAAGAGACAGCTCAGGGAGGGTATCCTGCAACCAACTAAGAGACATCAGGGAGTGTTGCATACTTGCATCTGATTTCAATCGGGTTTATTCTAGAGATGGATAAAATAGCACGAGTCACAGAACAGGTGTTCACCTACCCGACTCCGACGCGGACATCCCGTCAGTTGAATCTGCGAAAGTTCTCCAACAAAAGTATATCGAGTTGGCTGTCAGAAAAGCGCCCAAAAACCTACTCAACTGTCACTTTCTCGCTATTTAACGTGTTATCTGGCTTTCTAGGCCTCTCTGTGCCAGTCTGAGTGTCTCAAAAAACTTTATTGTACAGAAAGGGCTGAAAGAGAAATTTCTTCTTTCACCAAAGGGAAGAAAAATGCTACCTTCTTAGATATCTGTGAACTGCCTAAGCAAAATAAAGTTGCAGAGAAAGCAAGCTAATAGAGCTTGGCACGACTTCAATTGCAATTTTAGCATTCAGTTTATAAATTTCACTTAACTAGCAGGCCTTTCTAAAATGTCACACACCGCCTACCTTATTACTGTTAACTAAATTATAGCCTTTACAACCTTTTCACGTGTGCAGTGCAATCCAAGCCATGAGATAAACTGGGTGAGGGTTTGGTGGGGGTTGGTGGGTGTTGATCAAGGGAGAGAGAGGCGATTGGCAATGGCAACGCCTGACCCCTGTACCGAGATAACAGCTACAGTATAAAATTAATGCAAATTCACTCTTTAAACTGATAAAAAGCTTTGACTTTGTGAGGCGCGTGTTCAACAGGTTAATGGAATGCTAATTAGGCTGGCCTAGGCTATTATAGGTAAAAAGGTTTTGTTATAAAATAATTTTCACTTACCTTTGAACTGGCGAAGTCACTGCGCGATTAACTCTACCTACTAGTAGTACGCGATATTTATCTGAAAATTGTCCAAATTACAATAGACTTCAAATTGAAGCGAAAATGCTGCAACTTATGTGGCAAAAAACGCGCTAAAATATCGTGTTAGAAGGGCGCTCCAAATGGCAAAATACGTTTAAAATATGAAACAATACGTTCAAGTCTGTTTTAAGAGGCTCTCTTGGGGCCTGTCTCTCATTGTCTGTCTCAGTCTCTGTCTATTGAGGCCTGTTTCTTGGGGCCTGTCTCTCATTGTCTGTCTCAGCCTCTGTCTATTGAGGCCTGTGTCTTGGGGCCTGTCTCTCATTGTCTGTCCCAGTCTCTGTCTATTGAGGCCTGTTTCTTGGGGCCTGTCTCTCATTGTCTGTCTCAGCCTCTGTCTATTGAGGCCTGTGTCTTGGGGCCTGTCTCTCATTGTCTGTCCCAGTCTCTGTCTATTGAGGCCTGTTTCTTGGGGCCTGTCTCTCATTGTCTGTCTCAGCCTCTGTCTATTGAGGCCTGTTTCTTGGGACCTGTCTCTCATTGTCTGTCTCAGCCTCTGTCTATTGAGGCCTGTTTCTTGGGGCCTGTCTCTCATTGTCTGTCTCAGCCTCTGTCTATTGAGGCCTGTTTCTTGGGGCCTCTCTTGGGGTCTGTCTCTTGGGGTATGTCTCTTGGGGTCTGTCTCTTGGGGTCTGTCTCTTGGGGTCTGTCTCTTGGGGTCTGTCTCTTGGGGTCTGTCTCTTGGGGTATGCCTCTTGGGGTCTGTCTCTTGGGGTCTTGGGGTATGTCTCTTGGGGTCTGTCTCTTGGGGTATGTCTCTTGGGGTATGTCTCTTGGGGTATGTCTCTTGGGGCCTGCCTCTTGGGGTATGTCTCTTGGGGTATGTCTCTTGGAGTCTGTCTCTTGGGATCTGTATTTTATTGTCTGTCTCTTGGCGTCTCTTGGGCGCCCGTCTCTTATTGTCTGTCTTTTGGGGCCTGTCTCTTTTTAGAATCTGTCTCCTTGCGTTTGTCGTTTACAGTGTGACTCTGCTGCTTGAATATTTTCTCTACGAGTCTGCCTATCAGGGTCTGTATTTTTTAAAGTGCCTGTCGAGTATTTATAACAAATTATACACAATAATAGTACAAATAGATAGGCGAAAGGGATAGATTCCGAGCTCATTTAAAAACTGCACGTGACAAACCGTCTGCAGGTGAAAACCCGATACTGTTGACTGCCGGGGACTCCTATTTCGCAACTCCTATTACCACATTTCCGAGGCTTGTGAAAATACAAGAAACGAATGGGATGTGTGTGGCTACAGTTACGGCTTTGTGGGAACGAGTGTAGGAAGGGTGTGGGAATGGGTGTGGGAATGGGTGTGGGAATGGGTGTGGGAATGGGTGTGGGAATGGGTGTGGGAATGAGTGTAGGAATGGGTGTGGGAATGGGTGTTGGAATGGGTATGGGAATGGGTGTTGGAATGGGTATGGGAATGGGTGTGGGAATGGGTATGGGAATGGGTGTGGGAATGGGTATGGGAATGGGTGTTGGAATGGGTATGGGAATGGGTGTTGGAATGGGTGTGGGAATGGGTGTGGGAAAGGGTGTGGGAATGGGTGTGGGAATGGGTGTGGGAATGGGTGAGGTAAGAGGCGTACGGTATGGAGAGTGGGATTAGCTGTGGGAATGGGTGGTGTTGAAAATTGTTTTAGCGGTCAGTTCGAGAATGCAAATGGCTTATATTTAGCAGAATACCCAAGCGCTAGCTGCTATATGATAATTAGATTTGCTATTATGAGCAATATTTTCTTGTGGAAATCAGAAACAAGGACTCAAGCAATAAATGACACTGAGGCCTCTCTAGAGAGCAAATAAATACTCCAAACTTGGACTAGCAGAACTGTTACAGAGGCCTACAGAGAGGAGCGACTCTCTCAGACACACAGCTTAGCAAGGAAAAGCAGGCCTTTAGCCGCGTAGATAAGATGCGATACGGACCAATGCTTGTAGAAATATCAGCACTAGCCAAAGAAGACTTGAACAGAATTTTTTGCAGAAGAAAAACTTCGTGACACACAATGAACTCGAATGGTTGTTTAGTATTGTGCTCGGTTATTTTACATGCAGCATCTCTGTTGGCGGCTGGAGCTGCAGCCGGGGTCACCAGCATCCCCGACAGCGGCGTCACTGGTGCGTTCGCTCTGGAATCGATGCACGACAACTTCACTTGTGTCCACGGCTGCAGCTGCCAGCTGGTGGACTACACCAGGAGCCGCTACGCTGTCCTGTGCCAAGGACCTTCCATTAGGGCCATACCGGCCTTTCTAACCGAGGATCTGCATCAGATTGAGAGCATGACTCTGCTGAGGACTAGCATCACGAAAATTGGTGAGAACAGTGAATAATGAGGCTGATTTGTTTTACTGCGACTCCTGTATGTTAATTATTCATTCATGTTGATAATGGTCTGGGTAATTCAAATAAACATCAATCATATTACCAAACTAGTTACAGTCTGGTGGCAAGAGTTGGAATATTGCTGTGATTGATGACCAGAAAAGTACTGTGACTGTGACTCATTACCAAATCGTTCATTTTTTACACTCATATTTTTGTCTGGAACGAAAGTTCGAACATGACTTGTACAAAACCGTGCGTTTGCGTCCACATGCACACTCGTGTAACTGCATTCACACACTCCAACACTGCATTCACACTCCAACACTGCATTCACACTCCAACACTGCATTCACACACTCCAACACTGCATTCACACACTCCAACACTGCATTCACACACTCCAACACTGCATTCACACACTCCAACACTGCATTCACACACTCCAACACTGCATTCACACACGCCGCAGATTCGCTCAGAATGTTCAGCAACCTGATGTACCTCAACTTGAACCAGTCGCTGGTCCAAGTGCTGGACTCAGGCCTGGTAACAACATTCCCGGCAGTCGAGAGTCTCCACATCGCCGGCAGTCGCCTAGCTCAACTGTCCGACTTCAACTTGATGCAGCATCCAGCTTTGAGAGACGTCGACTTTAGCGCCAACCAGCTGGACAGTTTTGTCAGCAAAGGATCCATGTCGTTAAGGACGCTTAAATTGAGCGGCAATCTGTTTACTCGGCTGGACAGTGTGGGAGCCAGCTATGTGGCTCTGAGGCTGCTCAATGTCGCACAGAATCGACTGACGCTGAATGGCCTCATCGATTGGGACCCGCCGCCTGAGCTGGAGGTGAGTAGCTGTCTGAGATTGGAGTTGCAGTGGGTTGGGGGTCTTGGGCGGTGGATTAAGAAGCGTGTGTTTTTGGGTCGTGGGTTGAGGCCTGTGAATTGGGGTGGTGGGTTCAGGCTCGTGTTTTGGGGTGGTTGGTTGAGGCCTGTTATTTTGGGTGGTGGGTTGAGGCCTGTGTTCTTGGGTGGTGGGTTGAGGCATGTGTTTTTGGGTGGTGGGTTGAGGCCTGTGTTTTTGGGTGGTGGGTTGAGGCCTGTGTTTTGTGGTGGTGGGTTGAGGCTTGTGTTCTTGGGTGGTGGGTTGAGGCATGTGTTTTTGGGTGGTGGGTTGAGGCCTGTGTTTTTGGGTGGTGGGTTGAGGCCTGTGTTCTTGGGTGGTGGGTTGAGGCCTGTGTTTTTGGGGTGGTGGGTTGAGGCCTGTGTTTTGGGGTGGTGGGTTGAGGCCTGTGTTCTTGGGTAGTGGGTTGAGGCTTGTGTTTTGGGGTGGTGGGTTGAGGCCTGTGTTTTGTGGTGGTGGGTTGAGGCTTGTGTTTTGGGGTGGTGGGTTGAGGCTTGTGTTTTGGGGTGGTGGGTTGAGGCCTGTGTTCTTGGGTAGTGGGTTGAGGCCTGTGTTTTGGGGTGGTGGGTTGAGGCCTGTGTTTTGTGGTGGTGGGTGTAGGCATGTATTTTGGGGTGGTGGGTTGTTTTGGGGTCGGTTCGTTAATATATTATAATTTATTGCGCAAACCAGCCCACTGGAATTTCGCAAATGCTTATTTAGTACTCAGGTCTTTTGTTGTTTATGTTTATGTTTATTGCTTATGTTTATGCTTGTTTTATACGAGTACTCTTGTAAAGAACAAATGCGCTCCTATGTTAGCTTCGAGGGGTTGATTAGTGTTTTGGATTAATGGATTAAAATCAATATTCTCAGTTGAAGAGATTAGAGTTTAGGTCGTTGTTTCTCAGGTTAAAAGATTAAGGTATTGATTTTTACGTTGTAGAGAGATCAGCTCCACTAGGGGATTAAATTCTTGACGTATTTCGCTTTCTAGATGGACACGAATTTGACCCAGTTAATCTCATTTTACAACCAACAGGTGCTCGACCTTAGCGGCAATCTGCTGGGCGTCGAGTCCGGGACCTTGCGGCGCAGCTCCAACGCCAGTTTCCTGGACCGATTGCGCCAACTGCAACAATTGGATCTGAGCGACAACCGGCTGATTTCGCTCAAGGCCATCACCGATTGGCTGCCAGCGGACGCCCGGCTGTGGAAATTATCGCTGTCTAAGAACCCGTTTGTGTGCAGCTGCTCGCTGTACAGAGACAAGCAACGGCTGGCATGGTGGGGAACTGATCCATTATTTATCAATTGCGCTTTTAGTAGGCTAATTTTCTGAAATCAATCACACACGTAACTATACTGACAAACCATTTTTAGTATATTGGACAAGGGGATGTAGCTTAGTGGTTAGAGCGTCAGACTCACGACTGAAAGGTCGGGGGTTCGATTCCAGACCCGCATGGTAACAATTTGTTTCCTTTAGCCAGACTTGAATCTGCATTGCTTCAGTTCACCCAGCTGTAAAATGAGTGCCAGCATTAGCTGGGGTAATTGAGGGTGTGTGTGGCGACCCCCTCCCAGTCCTTGTACTGAACAGCCGTACGCAGCCCTCAGATACGCCGCGCAATAGCCGCGGCTGAGCTGTAGGGGGCACATCTGTCCATTAGGGCCAGATGAAATCAATTATTATTATTTATTCAAATTTGTGCTGAAAACGAATTGCCTCAGCGCTGGCTGGTGGTGGGCCGATCTCGTCAAATACACCACTCGGCTGTCTCGATCCCGCAGGCAAGGCGTGGTCATCGCCGACACGCCAACCTGCCGTTTGAGCAACGGCAGCGACTGCCCACTGACGAGGCTGGGCAGCTGGGCTTGCGACGGCGACAACGGCGGCGGATCGTCGGTTACGAAAACCGGACCGACCCTGGCGCCGCGGGAGGATCTGGCATCGGCCTCTCTGTTGCTCCGCCTGCCAGCCGTGCTCGGGTTGACCGCGGCAGCCGCCGCCGCACTCGCCATCCTGGCCGTTGGCGGCGGAGTCTGGGCCTGCCGACGTCGGCGTCATCAGCAACGCCGACAGAAGCAGCGGCAGCAGCAAGAGCTGGACTCCGAGTGTCCCTACAACACCGTGTCGGTGAAGTCAACCAACCTGACAGGCAGCCAGCTGTCTGTGGCCACCTACCGGTCCGGGCTGCCGTATGCATTCGATCCGCAGCGATCGAGGGTGTTTTCCAAGAAACTGCATCCGCCTGCAGAGCCGGGGTTGCAACAGCAGCAGCAGCAACAGCAGCAGCTGCAGCTGCAGCAACAACTGCAACAACTTGGATCGCGTTGTCAATCGGAGCAAATCCTGGGCAGAGGATCAACTCCGTTGCCGCCGATCCCAGACTCAATGACGGGTCAGCAACAGCCGAGACCGGAGGCCTACAGCTACATCGATATGGGCGGCAACAGCGTCAGCAACTCGTCAGCTTCCATAGACGCCAGCAATACAATGAATTACATGTACGACGAGGTGCAGCAGCGGCCAACAACAGCGCGAGGAGGTGACGTCAGGGACGGCGCAGCGCCAATCGAAGGATACGTGGACATGTGTTCGAATGACAGAGCAAACGTGGCTTAAAAGTCAGGATGATCTGAGAGATTTCAAGCCAAATATGAAGATTCGGAAGACAATTAGGTCTAATACTCGTCGTAAGGGGCTTGGGAGAATTTCTTTCCAGAGTTTGAGGATCTGGGAGAATTACAAACCGAATTTGAGGATTTGGGAGAATTATGCATCCAGTTTGAGGATCTGGGAGAATTATGAATCCAGTTTGAGGATCTGGAAGAATTATGAATCCAGTTTGAGGATCTGGGAGAATTACAAACCGAATTTAAGGATCCGGGAGAATTTTGAATCCAGTTTGAGGATCTGGGATAATTAAAACTGAGTTTAAGGATCTGGGAGAATTTTGAATCCAGTTTAAGGATCTGGGAGAATTACAAACCGAATTTGAGGATCTGAGAGAACTATGAATCCAGTTTGAGGATCTGGGATGATTAAAAATGAGTTTAAGGATCGTGGATAATTAAGAACCGAGTTTGAGGATCTGGGAGATTTTAAAGGTCTAACAATGTAAATTATTACTCACACACCACATTCCATACATGCCTTAAGTACCTGTTTAAATTGAAAAAAACATATCAAAATATTTGACAGATAACTAATCTGCTGCATAAAAAATGTTAGATATATCTGTAAATAGAGACCCAAAGAAGTTAAACTTTTAAATAAATTTGAAAATACAAACAATTGGTCAACTGAAGTCCAATTCAGCTACAATATTACAGACTTAAAGAAACTTCCAATTACTCGAAGATGTTAAATTTATTTGGAACTCAATCAATTTTTTTAGCCGCAATATGCTACCACACAAAATCCATAACTGTGAAAATTCGCTCATAAATTTTAGAGACGCATGAAAAAATAAGCCACGCTTGCACGCGATACTACTTGACGCAGTGGAATAGAGAGTAAGCATCAACTCGAATTTTAGACATTAAAAAGAAAAATCCAATCACCAAAAAGTGCAAATTAAAGCACAAATATAACGCTTTATTAAATCATGCGGGAAAAACGCGCGCATTACTACTAACCAACGCCTTACAGTAGCGAGTAGGTAAAGTTGCGAAACAGCATATGATAACGACTTACGAGCATGAAAATGCGCAATAAATTAATTTAAGCTATATAGCATATATACTATTATGCGCAGGTAGGCCCAAAATCAGAAGAATTAGAAAAAGCAATTAAAAGTAGTGACGCAACAATAATTTATTGAAATCAAATATAAAGCCGCCCATACAGTGATTTAAACATCCGATATGTATCGAAAAGTACACTAACTGATAAATTCACACTCACCCGATATGTATCGAAAAGTACACAAACTGAGAAATTCACACTCACCCGATATGTATCGAAAAGTACACAAACTGATAAATTCAAACTCACCCGATATGTATCGAAAAGCACACAAACTGACAAATTCACACTCACCCGATATGTATCGAAAAGTACACAAACTGATAAATTCACACTCACTCGATATGTATCGAAAAGCACACAAACTGATAAATTCAAACTCACCCGATATGTATCGAAAAGCACACAAACTGATAAATTCACACTCACCCGATATGTATCGAAAAGCACACAAACTGATAAATTCACACTCACCCGATATGTATCGAAAAGCACACAAACTGATAAATTCACACTCACTCGATATGTATCGAAAAGCACACAAACTGATAAATTCACACTCACCCGATATGTATCGAAAAATAGGAAAACACAAAATGAGTCCCACACCCCGATATGTATCGAAAAGCACACAAACTGATAAATTCACACTCACCCGATATGTATCGAAAAATAGGAAAACACAAAATGAGTCCCACACCCCGATATGTATCGAAAAACACAAAACTTGAGAGCAAAAAAATCAATCCGACCAGCAGCGCTACAGATCAGGCGAAGCGGCGGCGGTACAATCATCCAGCAGCAGACGCTGTCTTCGATATTCCCACAGCGCCAGAGCGGCCGACACGTGCACATTCAGCGATCGAACTACGCCGGACATTGGAATCTCCAGACAGGCGTCCAGCTCGCCAATCAAATCCGGCGGAATGCCGCGCTTCTCGTGGCCAAGCAGCAGGAGACAGCGCCGGGTAGCGGGGAACTGGAAGCGGTGCATCGGCCGGGAGCGCTCGGTCTGCTCCAGGCCGATCAGGGCGACGCCTTCGGCTCGCTGACGCCGCAGAAAGTCGAGCAACGGCTGGCCGGGCGGCACCTCGGTGAGGCGGAGCCAGCGGTGAGCGCCAAGCGACAGCTGGTCGAACTCCGGATCGGCTAGAAGTCGAAGGCTCGGCAGGCAGACGTCGGAGATGCCGAACGATTCGGCAGAGCGGCAGAGGCCACCCAGATTGTTGGCCTTGTCGATTAGGGAGGCCACGATGATGAGGCCGCCGGCGGCGGAAGCTGCGCCGACTGCAGTTGCAGGCTGGCTGAAGAAGTGAAAAAGAGAGCATTTGCCGATATGTATCGAATTGAATATAACTAATAACTAAAAAGGGATAGTACAGCATACCATTGACAATTTTAAGAAACGCCTGCCGATATGTATCGAATTGAATACAACTTAACAGAATATCATTGACAATTCTTAGAAACGCCTGCTGATATGTATCGAATTGAATACAACTTAACAGAATATCATTGACAATTTTAAGAAACGCCTTCCGATATGTATCGAATTGAATACAACTTAACAGAATATCATTGACAATTCTTAGAAACGCCTTCCGATATGTATCGAATTGAATACAACTTAACAGCATACCATTGACAATTTTAAGAAACGCCTTCCGATATGTATCGAATTGAATACAACTTAACAGAATATCATTGACAATTCTTAGAAACGCCTTCCGATATGTATCGAATTGAATACAACTTAACAGAATATCATTGACCATTCTTAGAAACGCCTGCTGATATGTATCGAATTGAATACAACTTAACAGAATATCATTAACAATTCTTAGAAACGCCTTCCGATATGTATCGAAGTGAATATAACTAAACAACATATAATAACAGTTCTTAGAATCGCCTGCCGATATGTATCGAATTAAATATAACTAAAGGAGAGAAGGCAGAACATTATTAAAAGCACGAAAATCATAGTAAAACATGCCGATATGTATCGAAAATAACATTAGAAAAAGCGCACTTACGAGCACTGTTGAGCCGATTGAGGTTTCCGTTGCAAACTACTTAAAGTAGGTTCGTTAACAGCCGACTCCTGCTGCTGCTCAACTACAGACGAGGCGGCGTTTAACACAGCCGATTCCAGAGCTTCGGCCGCTTGCCATCGATTTGGTAGCAACAGCTGACGCTCCAACGGTTCAATAGAGGCAGCGGAGTTCACTGTCACCACTGGCTGTTGAGCACTGCATCCGGTAGGCGCGGAGGCGATCGACCACTGATCTGGCAGGATCAGCTCCTCGGCCTGAAGGCCCCACAGCGCGGGAGCCAGTCGGCAGACCGAATCGAGGCTCAGGTGGCCCCTAGGCAGGAAGTCGCTCAGCCACCAGTGCCGTTCAAGCAGGCCGAGCTTGCGGAATGCGTGCCGAGAACGGCGGAGAAAATCCGACCGCTGCGCTAAGCGACTTTCCACCGCGGCGTCTGGTAGTTTTTTATTAGGGAAATGAGAGTGGGATAGTCTCACCCTCACTGTAGGATAATCTCACCCTCCCTGTAGGATAATCTCCCACTCAATGTACGATAATCTCTCCCTCACTGTAGGATAATCTTCCCCTCACTGTAGGATAATCTTCCATCACTGTAGGATAATCTCCCACTCACTGTACGATAATCTCCCACTCACTGTAGGATAATCTTCCATCACTGTAGGATAATCTCCCCCTCACTGTACGATAATCTCCCACTCACTGTAGGATAATCTCCCCCTCACTGTAGAATAATCTCCCACTCACTGTAGGAAAATCTCTCCCTCACTGTAGGATATTCTTAACCTCATTTCAGGATAATCTCACCCTCACTGTGAGATAATTTCACCCTCACTGTAGGATAATCTCCCCCTCCCTGTAGGATAATCTCCCCCTCACTGTAGGATAATCTCCCCCTCACTGTAGGATAATCTCCACCTCCCTGTAGGATAATCCCCCCCTCCCTGTAGGATAATCTCCACCTCCCTGTAGGATAATCTCCACCTCCCTGTAGGATAATCTTCCCCTCACTGTAGGATATTCTTAACCTCGTTTCAGGATAATCTCACCCTCACTGTGGTAATCTATTACTACGCTGGTAGAATACAGTGACCAATAAAATATGATCATCTGTTTAGGATGATAAAGAACACAATCTCATCAAAGAAGATTTTTTCGCAAAATCAACAACCGACTCACCTTTCAATCGGGCAGCACTCGCGGCCATGGAGCTCAACCGCAGTTCGGCAATTTGAGCATGCAATCGAATTTGCAACTGCTGAGCCAGGCACCAGTCTGCTGCCAGAGTCAGCACCCGGGTCACGTGATCGCTCAGTCGGCTGTCCGAATCTGCCAGCAGCTGATTGGCCACGAGAATCGATACGGATAACAGGCACGTGACGAATGCTGGCCGGCTGTCCGTGGAGAATTTCGACTGCGGATTGGTGATGGGGGGAATTGTTCACTGTGTAGCTGATGGGGAATTGTTGACTGTCTAGCTGATGGGGAATTGTTGACTGTGTAGCTGATGGGGAATTGTTCACTGTGTAGCTGATGGGGAATTGTTAACTGTGTAGCTGATGGGGAATTGTTCACTGTGTAGCTGATGGGGGAATTGTTGACTGTGTAGCTGATGGGGAATTGTTCACTGTGTAGCTGATGGGGAATTGTTCACTGTGTAGCTGATGGGGAATTGTTCACTGTGTAGCTGATGGGGAATTGTTAACTGTGTAGCTGATGGGGAATTGTTCACTGTGTAGCTGATGGGGGAATTGTTGACTGTGTAGCTGATGGGGAATTGTTCACTGTGTAGCTGATGGGGAATTGTTCACTGTGTGGCTGATGAGGTATTCAATATCTGGCTGATAGGGGAATTCAATATCCATCTGATAGGGGAATTAAATATCTAGCTGATAGGTGAATTCAATCCCTAGCTGATAGGGGAATTCAATCCCTAGCTGATAGGGGAATTCAATCCCTAGCTGATAGGGGAATTCAATCCCTAGCTGATAGGGGAATTCAATCCCTAGCTGATAGGGGAATTCAATCCCTAGCTGATAGAGGAATTTAAGAATCAGTTTTCAGCGTTTTAAATCTAAAAACTGATATTAGTTCAAAAAACGCGCATTTACTACTATGAATAAGTAGTAGATTAGTAGAAAATGATATAATAAGAGTGAATTACTGCACTAAGTGAACCGTCTCAGCACTGTTTGAACTTGAGAGACAGAGAGAGAGACAGAGAGAGAGAAAGTTTTCTATCTAACTAGTTAAACAAACTCGATTTTTATCGTACAGGAGCATATGTTAATGCCTAAACAAATTAATTTTCATAAATCTATCCATATTTCTTAGAATACGGAAGTAAAGTCTGCAGTCTCTGCATTCATGGATCAGACGTTGCTGAACGAAAGATTCAAGCAATGCAAACACTAACTAAATAAAGTACATTTGATTGATTGATTGAAACTGTTGATATCAGAATCTGCTTATTATCAGGCGCGGCGCCCGGGTTAAAGCATTAACGTCACATCCAACATCAATTACTAATTATAGGATTAAGAAGAACTCAGTAATCGATTTAACCGAGTCTATGAGCTGAGAAAACATGAAAACACCTTGGACACGCCTTGCATAAATTTGTATGATAGAAGTCAGAACAGAAGTGGCTCAAATGCATTCTCGAATATTCACCATCTGCTCTTCTTAACCCTCTCTTTGCTTTGCCGCTTTTTATTCCTTCCAATCTCTCCAGTCCCTCCACCCCTGCCTCTCCATTCATTTCTACCTTCTGTTGAATTTCTCCTTCAGCTCTCCCTTTCCCTTCATCACTACTTCACTCTTCACACCCCCCTGTTTATTTCTCCATCTTATTTCCCCTCTCCTTCTTCCTTTATTTCTTGCTCTCGCTCTCTTCATCCTTCCCTTTTACCTCTCCTACCTTCATTTCTCCCTGTCTCTCTCTTAATTTCTTCCTGTCTCCCTTCATTTACCCCCCGTCTCTCTCTCTCTTCTCTCTCTCTCTTCTCTCTCTCTCTCTCTCTCTCTCTCTCTCTCTCTCTCTCTCTCTCTCTCTCTCTCTCTCTCTCTCTCTCTCTCTCTCTTCATTTCTCCCTCTCCCTTCATTTCTCCCTGTCTCCCTTCATTTCTCCCTCTCCTACCTTCTCCCTGTCTCCCTTCAATTCTCCCTTTCTCCATTCATTTCTCCCTCTTCTACCTTCTCCCTGTCTCCCTTCAATTCTCCCACTCTCCCTTCATTTCTCCCTATCTCCCTTCATCTTTCCCTATCTCCCTTCATTTCTCACTCCTCTCCCTTCATTTCTCCCTCTCTCCCTTCATTTACCCACTCTCTTTATTTCTTCCTCTCTTCCTTCATCTTCCTTCTCTACCATCATCACTCTCTTCCTTTTTCACGCCCCTCCATTTATCTCTTTTTTCTGTATTTCTCCTGAAATTAAGTTCAAGCTGAAACCATGAATTTCTTACCATATACGAGTATTTTTTTCTGGCAGCTCCCCAGAGAACTCACCGACTCCAGAAGATCATAGAGCATATTGATCGCCCGGGTAGTGCTGTCCAGGCACAGTAGGCTGATAATCCATTCGGTCTGACTGCGAACGGAAGCGATCAATTCCGTGCGCAGGCAGTGCACCATCCAGTCCAGGACCAGGTCGGCGTGCTGCGTGTGTGGAGGTACAAACTCATGGGATTATAAGGATACTGTTTTCCTTGGGGAGACAGCAACAGGGAAACAGGCGCGACAGATGGCAGGCTATGTGACAGACAGACGGACAGACAGACAGACAGGCAGGCAGGCAGGCAGGCAGGCAGGCAGGCAGGCAGGCAGACAGACACACAGACAGACAGACAGACAGACAGACAGACAGACAGACAGACACACACACAGACAGACAGACAGACACACAGACACACAGACAGACAGACAGACAGACAGACACCAAGCCGCACCATAGGCAGGTGAGGCGCCAGGCAGAGCAGAGCGCAGAAGATCCGGTGCTTCTGCCTGTGCGCAGCGGAGTTGGTGAAGTTCTTGTACACCTTGGCCTGGCACAGCCCATCATAATGCTGGCGCAGGCGCAGCAGCAGGGAGCGGACGAATCGGCTGTGCCGCTCGCAGGCGCACTGGGGCAGGCGGCAGAGAAACTCCAGACTGGGAACGCGGTCGCTGCTCTCTCGACTGCGGGGACGGGCCATTGTGGGATATGCAGCAATAGTAGTATATTGGGGTTTTAATAAGAGGCTGGAGAGTAAAAAGGATGATGGTAAGGAGGTAGCGTGGAAGCTGGGAGGTGTGAAGATAAGAGAGAGTGAAAGAGAGGGCATGGTAAGAGGGTAAAGAGAGGGCAGGGGAAGAGGGTAAAGAGAGGGCAGGGGAAGAGGGTAAAGAGAGGGCAGGGGAAGAGGGAAAAGAGAGGGCAGGGGAAGAGGTTCAAGGGAGGGCAGGGGAAGAGGGTAAAGAGAGGGCAGGGGAAGAGGGAAAAGAGAGGGCAGGGGAAGAGGGAAAAGAGAGGGCAGGGGAAGAGGGTAAAGAGAGGGCAAGGGAAGAGGGAAAAGAGAGAGTAGGGGAAGAGGTTTAAGGGAGGGTAGGGGAAGAGGGTAAAGAGAGGGCAGGGGAAGAGGGAAAAGAGAGGGAAGGGGAAGAGGGAAAAGAGAGGGCAGGGGAAGAGGGTAAAGAGAGGGCAGGGGAAGAGGGAAAAGAGAGGGAAGGGGAAGAGGGAAAAGAGAGGGCAGGGGAAGAGGGTAAAGAGAGGGCAGGGGAAGAGGGAAAAGAGAGGGCAGGGGAAGAGGTTCAAGGGAGGGCAGGGGAAGAGGGTAAAGAGAGGGCAGGGGAAGAGGGAAAAGAGAGGGCAGGGGAAGAGGGAAAAGAGAGGGCAGGGGAAGAGGGTAAAGAGAGGGCAAGGGAAGAGGGAAAAGAGAGAGTAGGGGAAGAGGTTTAAGGGAGGGTAGGGGAAGAGGGTAAAGAGAGGGCAGGGGAAGAGGGAAAAGAGAGGGAAGGGGAAGAGGGAAAAGAGAGGGCAGGGGAAGAGGGTAAAGAGAGGGCAGGGGAAGAGGGAAAAGAGAGGGAAGGGGAAGAGGGAAAAGAGAGGGCAGGGGAAGAGGGAAAAGAGAGGGCAGGGGAAGAGGGAAAAGAGAGGGCAGGGGAAGAGGTTCAAGGGAGGGCAGGGGAAGAGGGTAAAGAGAGGGCAGGGGAAGAGGGAAAAGAGAGAGTAGGGGAAGAGGTTTAAGGGAGGGTAGGGGAAGAGGGTAAAGAGAGGGCAGGGGAAGAGGGTAAGTTGGAGGAGAACTCCCAACAGCCGTGTAAAGTAAACAAATGTTTTTGTAAGCAAATGTACAAATGTACAAATGTGCAAATGTACAAATGTACAAATGTGCAAATGTACAAATGTGCAAATGTAATTGTAAACAAATCAAAGCACGCTTACGTGGCGGCCTCCAAGTTAAAAGGCCAGCCTTTATCGTAGGCTGTCTCCAAGTACACGTGCACTCTACCGGCGTAGCGCTGGAATCGACGGTGCACGGGACCGAAGATGAGGCCCGCCAGCAGCAGTCTGAGCAGGACCTCCTCGTCCCAGGAGGCTCGACAGTCGGCTACTGCGACGGAAGCTGTGGTCAGGAGCTCCCGAGTGAGAGCTTCGGCCAGGCCTACGCGGTTCTCGCTGCTGGCCAGCACGGAGTCTATGGCCTGAGTAGGGTGCATTGGCATGGAGCAATACAGAGTGAAAAGCCAATTATGCTTCAGAGGTGATGCCCCTTCCCTGATGCTTCAGTGGATGCTGCTACCCCCTCCCTGATGCTTCAGTGGATGCTGCTACCCCTCCCTGATGCTTCAGTGGATGCTGCTACCCCCTTACTGATGCTTCAGTGGATTCTGCTACCCCCTCCCTGATGCTTCAGTGGATGCTGCTACCCCTCCCTGATGCTTCAGTGGATGCTGCTACCCCTCCCTGATGCTTCAGTGGATGCTGCTACCCCCTCCCTGATGCTTCAGTGGATGCTGCTACCCCCTCCCTGATGCTTCAGTGGATGCTGCTACCCCTCCCTGATGCTTCAGGGGATGCTGCTACCCCTCCCTGATGCTTCAGTGGATGCTGCTACCCCTCCCTGATGCTTCAGGGGATGCTGCTACCCCTCCCTGATGCTTCAGTGGATGCTGCTACCCCTCCCTGATGCTTCAGGGGATGCTGCTACCCCTCCCTGATGCTTCAGTGGATGCTGCTACCCCCTCCCTGATGCTTCAGCGGTGACCCCTGCCCCTAGTAGATTCTCATTTCCACAGCGCCCCAACAGGACATCGTAAGCAAAAAGAAACGATCTCCCAACAAAAAACGAAACAGTAAACAAACCTCCAGCAATATCTGTCGCCCAGCCGCAGGCGCCGCCGCAGGCAGGCCCAGACAAATCGGCTCAGTAGCCAACAGTCTCAGATAGGCGGCCACAGGGGGCCAGCAGTGCTGCACAGCTAAATACTCGGATTCCAGCACTCGCCAACCTTGTCGAAGCAAATCTCCAGTGCATTCGATCAACTCGTCAACAGACTGATTCGAGTCGCGATTTTTAGTTCCCGAACTAAATATGCCGACAGCAATTTCGAATAGTAGTTTCAAGGATTCCGGACGACTGACGAGATGCAAAGATTCTGTTATGGCTGGCACAGACTCCAGAATAGATGGAGCATTGAGCAGGCCGTTAGCTGACGATTCACTGCGGCATAAGCAGGTGTGCAACAGGCGCAGGCGCTCCACGCATTCGGATTCGATACTGCCGCTACCGCCACGCCTGGCATTGTTGCTGTTGGCGGGATGAATGCCATAGACTATAGGCGATTGCTTAGGGTGGAGGCGATTCCTAAGGGTGGTGACTGGTGGGGCGATTTCTAAGTGTGTGGGGTAAAGGCGATTCCTAAATGTGGGGTGGAGGCGATTCCTAAATGTGGGGTGGAGGCGATTTCTAAATGTGGGGTGGAGGCGATTCCTAAATGTGGGGTGGAGGCGATTTCTAAATGTGGGGTGGAGGCGATTTCTAAATGTGGGGTGGAGGCGATTCCTAAATGTGGGGTGGAGGCGATTCCTAAATGTGGGGTGGAGGCGATTTCTAAATGTGGGGTGGAGGCGATTCCTAAATGTGGGGTGGAGGCGATTTCTAAATGTGGGGTGGAGGCGATTTCTAAATGTGGGGTGGAGGCGATTCCTAAATGTGGGGTGGAGGCGATTCCTAAATGTGGGGTGGAGGCGATTCCTAAATGTGTGGTGGAGGCGATTCCTAAATGTGGGGTGGAGGCGATTTCTAAATGTGGGGTGGAGGCGATTCCTAAATGTGGGGTGGAGGCGATTCCTAAATGTGGGGTGGAGGCGATTCCTAAATGTGGGGTGGAGGCGATTCCTAAATGTGGGGTGGAGGCGATTCCTAAATGTGGGGTGGAGGCGATTCCTAAATGTGTGGTGGAGGCGATTCCTAAATGTGGGGTGGAGGCGATTTCTAAATGTGGGGTGGAGGCGATTCCTAAATGTGGGGTGGAGGCGATTCCTAAATGTGGGGTGGAGGCGATTCCTAAATGTGGGGTGGAGGCGATTCCTAAATGTGGGGTGGAGGCGATTCCTAAATGTGGGGTGGAGGCGATTCCTAAATGTGGGGTGGAGGCGATTCCTAAAGTTGGGGGGGGCGATTTCCAAAGGTGAGGGGAGGGGGCGATTTCTAAAGTTGAAGGAGGAAGCGGCCATTCCTAAAGCTGGGGTGGGGCGATTCCTAAAGGGGGGGGGCGATTCCTAAAGGGGGGGCGATTCCTAAATGTAAGGGCGATTCCCAAAGTTGGGGAGGGGCGATTTCTAAAGTTGAAGGAGGAAGGGGCCATCCTAAAGCTGGGGTGGGGCGATTCCTAAAGGGGGGTGATTCCAAAAAGTGGGGGGGCGATTCCTAAGGGGGGGGTGGGCGATTCCTAAAGGGGGGGGGGCGATTCCTAAAGGGGGGGGGGCGATTCCTAAATGTAAGGGCGATTCCTAAAGTTGGGGAGGGGGCGATTTCTAAAGTTGAAGGAGGAAGGGGCCATTCCTAAAGCTGGGGTGGGGCGATTCCTAAAGGGGGACGATTCCTAAGGGGGGGTGGGCGATTCCTAAAAGGGGGTGGGCGATTCCTAAAAGGGGGTTGGCGATTACTAAAGGTGGGGGCGATTTCTAAGGTAAGAGCAGCTTTTCAGGGCGATATTTTCGAGGTCACATCTAAATCATACTAAAATTACTTTCTATTAGGCGTCGCATCCGACAGCTAGTTAGCTCTGCTTAATTAAAAGAGTTAAAACACTTTGAAAACTGAGCGTTTTAAAGGGTCCACTCGATTGTCAAAGCACCGCAGCACTTAGCCATCTTTTGAGGCAGATTCCGCGGACAAAAGACGCACTTTAAGCGACATGGTCGCACAACCGGTGAGAGGCATTACTGCCCATTCCGCCGACTCCCCTTGAGCGCGAGGATACGAACGCAGTCATACTTTATCTATCGTTAGGCATAGGGGGGCCGTAGCCCAGCGGTAGCGCAGGCTCTGGTGTGCCAGCGACCCAGGCTCGATTCCAAGTGCAGTCACATTAATTTGGGGCTGAATTGGAATCTCGGCTTGGCTCTGCTCGTGCAATTAACGGCCTTGAGAGCCAACCCCCCAAGGCGCAGTGAAGTGTACATGCCTAACGATAATACGAGTATAAAGTTAGGGCCGCTGTACACTCCTGTGTGAGTGTGTGCCTGCGTACGTATCCGCGCGCTTGTATGCCTGCTCAGGGGAGTCGGCGGAATGGGCAGTAATGCCTCTCGCCGGTTGTGTGCCTATGTCGCTTAAAGTGCGCCAGGGTGCACACAACCCCCCTGCCTCTAAAAAAAAAATCGTTAGGCATGTACACTTCACTGCGCCTTGGGGGTTGGCACTCAAGGCCGTTAATTGCACCAGCAGAGCCAAGCCGAGATTCCAATTCAGCCCCAAATTAATGTGACTGCACTTGGAATCGAGCCTGGGCCGCTGGCTTAAAGAGAACGAAGCCAACAGGAAAGAGGAACAGCATACCTGGGCAGCAGAGACAGCAGAAATTGCCAGTCAGTAGAAAAGTTCAGTTGAGCAGAAAATTGCCACAGGATGCAGTTGCGAAGGCTCGGCTGAAACAAATTTCAAAGGGATTGAACACGAAACTGGGATTCGAAAACTCTGAGAGAGAAAGATTATAATTTTCTAATTTTTAGCACGCTTGCTTTCACCTACAAATTGGCACGTTTGCAACGGCATAGAAAACTCCTGAAAGGAAAAAAATAAATGCAAAATAATATGGGATAGGATTGATAAGAAGCAGATACTGAGGTCAAAGTTGGGGAAAGGCAAGTTCGATGTCAACTCACTAGCAAAGGCGCTTCAAGGACACTGCCTTGTGCATGCAGTATATTAATTTGTAGCGGGAAGCTAAATTAAACTCAGGCCATGAGTTGGAGCTAAGTGTCCTGAATCTAAAATACCCTTAGACTGCATCTGACTTACCCCAGTGTCCTGAATCTAAAATACCCTTAGACTGCATCTGACTTACCCCAGTGTCCTGAATCTAAAATACCCTTAGACTGCATCTGACATACCCCAGTGTCCTGAATCTAAAATACCCTTAGACTGCATCTGACATACCCCAGTGTCCTGAATCTAAAATACCCTTAGACTGCATCTGACATACCCCAGTGTCCTGAATCTAAAATACCCTTAGACTGCATCTGACATACCCAGTGTCCTGAATCTAAAATACCCTTAGACTGCATCTGACATACCCAGTGTCCTGAATCTAAAATACCCTTAGACTGCATCTGACTTACCCCAGTGTCCTGAATCTAAAATACCCTTAGACTGCATCTGACTTACCCCAGTGTCCTGAATCTAAAATACCCTTAGACTGCATCTGACATACCCCAGTGTCCTGAATCTAAAATACCCTTAGACTGCATCTGACTTACCCCAGTGTCCTGAATCTAAAATACCCTTAGACTGCATCTGACATACCCCAGTGTCCTGAATCTAAAATACCCTTAGACTGCATCTGACATACCCCAGTGTCCTGAATCTAAAATACCCTTAGACTGCATCTGACATACCCCAGTGTCCTGAATCTAAAATACCCTTAGACTGCATCTGACATACCCAGTGTCCTGAATCTAAAATACCCTTAGACTGCATCTGACATACCCAGTGTCCTGAATCTAAAATACCCTTAGACTGCATCTGACATACCCAGTGTCCTAAAATACCCTAAGTTTTATTTTTTATTACCTTGGTGAAGTCGGCAAACGACAATGGCAAAGACTGCCTGCTAGAGCCAGACGGCTTCAAAGGTTGCACCAGACTGCAAACAAAACGCATCGTGTCCACCAGAGCCTGCTGCACCGGCTGGTCCAACTGAAAGGTCAATAAAACGGAACAATATGAAACTGGATACATATTTTAAGCGTTAATTAGTTTTTTTCCTAAGAAAGTAAAAACAGTGAAAGTAAGGTAGGGGTGGCCCAGCAACCGAGGATCTGGGAGGCTGGCCCAGCAACTGAAGATCTGGGAGGCTGGCCCAGCAACTGAAGATCTGGGAGGCTGGCCCAGCAACTGACACTCTGGGAGGCTGGCCTAGCAACTGGGGATCTGGGAGGCTGGCCCAGCAACTGAGGATCTGGGAGGCTGGCCTAGCAACTGGGAATCTGGGAGGCTGGCCCAGCAACTGAGGATCTGGGAGGCTGGCCTAGCAACTGGGGATCTGGGAGGCTGGCCCAGCAACTGAGGATCTGGGAGGCTGGCCTAGCAACTGGGGATCTAGGAGGCTGGACCAGCAACTGGGGATCTGGGAGGCTGGCCTAGCAACTGGGGATCTAGGAGGCTGGACCAGCAACTGACACTCTGGGAGGCTGGCCCAGCAACTGAGGATCTGGGAGGCTGGCACAGCAACTGAGGATCTGGGAGGCTGGCCCAGCAACTGAGGATCTGGGAGGCTGGCCTAGCAACTGAGGATCTGGGAGGCTGGCCTAGCACTGGGGATCTGAGAGGCTGGCCTAGCAACTGGGGATCTAGGAGGCTGGACCAGCAACTGACACTC
>NIVC01001859.1:83443-100943 GCA_002269645.1 Macrostomum lignano | reverse complement strand
TGGATTCTGCACCATGTACATTGGGAGTGACCAGATTGACTGGATTCTGCACCATGTACATTAGGAGTGACCAGATTGACTGGATTCTGCACCATGTACATTAGGAGTGACCAGATTGACTGGATTCTGCACCATGTACATTGGGAGTGACCAGATTGACTGGATTCTGCACCATGTACATTAGGAGTGACCAGATTGACTGGATTCTGCACCATGTACATTGGGAGTGACCAGATTGACTGGATTCTGCACTATGTACATTGGGAGTGACCAGATTGACTGGATTCTGCACCATGTACATTGGGAGTGACCAGATTGACTGGATTCTGCACCATGTACATTGGGAGTGACCAGATTGACTGGATTCTGCACCATGTACATTGGGAGTGACCAGATTGACTGGATTCTGCACCATGTACATTGGGAGTGACCAGATTGACTGGATTCTGCACCATGTACATTGGGAGTGACCAGATTGACTGGATTCTGCACCATGTACATTGGGAGTGACCAGATTGACTGGATTCTGCACCATGTACATTGGGAGTGACCAGATTGACTGGATTCTGCACCATGTACATTGGGAGTGACCAGATTGACTGGATTCTGCACCATGTACATTAGGAGTGACCAGATTGACTGGATTCTGCACCATGTACATTGGGAGTGACCAGATTGACTGGATTCTGCACCATGTACATTGGGAGTGACCAGATTGACTGGATTCTGCACCATGTACATTGGGAGTGACCAGATTGACTGGATTCTGCACCATGTACATTGGGAGTGACCAGATTGACTGGATTCTGCACCATGTACATTGGGAGTGACCAGATTGACTGGATTCTGCACCATGTACATTGGGAGTGACCAGATTGACTGGATTCTGCACCATGTACATTGGCAGTGACCAGATTAATTCAAAAGACCATCACTCGCTAATGTAGGAGACCATTAATCGTTAATATAACGAACCATTAACAATTTATTTAACAAACAACCACTCGTTGATTCAAAAGGCAATTAATCGTTAATTTCAAGGAGCCAATAATAGTTTATTTAACGGACTATTATTCGTAATTTAATTATTGTTAACCAATTATCGTCAAGTTAAGGGCCAATTAATCGTTAATTTCTAAGAGACCATTAATCGTTAATTTATGAGACCATTAATCAAAAATTTAAGGGACAATTATTTATTAATTAAAAGACAATCAATCATTAATTTAGGAGACTATTATTTATTAATTGAAGGCCCATTAATCGTTTATGTAAGGGACCATTATTCGTTAATTTAAGGGCTTATTAATATTTAATTTAAGGGATCATTAATCTTTAATTTAAGAGACCATCATTAGGTAATTTAAGAGACCATCATTCGGTAATTTAAGAGACCATCATTCGGTAATTGAAAGGACCATTAATCTTTAATTTAAGAGACCATTTATCGTTAACTTAAGAGACCATCATTCGGTAATTTAAGAGACTATTTATCGTTAATTTAAGAGACCATCATTCGGTAATTTAAGAGACCATCATTCGGTAATTTAAGAGACCATCATTCGGTAATTTAAGAGACCATTAATCGGTAATTTAAGAGACCATTAAACGGTAATTTAAGAGACCATTAATCGTTAATTTAAGAGACCATTAATCGTTAATTTAAGAGACCATTAATCGTTAATTTAAGAGACCATCATTCGGTAATTTAAGAGACCATCATTCGGTAATTTAAGAGACCATCATTCGGTAATTTAAAAGACCATCATTCGGTAATTTAAGAGACCATCATTCGGTAATTTAAGAGACCATCATTCGGTAATTGAAAGGACCATTAATCTTTAATTTAAGAGACCATTTATCGTTAACTTAAGAGACCATCATTCGGTAATTTAAGAGACTATTTATCGTTAATTTAAGAGACCATCATTCGGTAATTTAAGAGACCATCATTCGGTAATTTAAGAGACCATCATTCGGTAATTTAAGAGACCATTAATCGGTAATTTAAGAGACCATTAAACGGTAATTTAAGAGACCATTAATCGTTAATTTAAGAGACCATTAATCGTTAATTTAAGAGACCATCATTCGGTAATTTAAGAGACCATCATTCGGTAATTTAAGAGACCATCATTCGGTAATTTAAGAGACCATCATTCGGTAATTTAAGAGACCATTAATCGGTAATTTAAGAGACCATTAAACGGTAATTTAAGAGACCATTAATCGTTAATTTAAGAGACCATTAATCGTTAATTTAAGAGACCATCATTCGGTAATTTAAGAGACCATCATTCGGTAATTTAAGAGACCATTAATCGGTAATTTAAGAGACCATCCTTCGGTAATTTAAGAGACCATCATTCGGTAATTTAAGAGACCATCATTCGGTAATTTAAGAGACCATTAATCGGTAATTTAAGAGACCATTAATCGGTCATTTAAGAGACCATTAATTGGTAATTCAAGGCAATACACCGTAGACGACGAACACCTTCAGCTTACATCTTCAACGGCAGCCAAAAATTTGTGCCTCCCAGCTGCCCCGGCAGTCTTAGCCGCCTCATCATATGGAAACAACAGCAGCCGATCAACCGCCCAGCGCCGCACTGCTAAACAATCGTGTCGACTCGCCCGACGCAGCAGGCACGCCAGCCAGGAATAGTCCAACCCAGTCGCCGTTGCGCTGGCGGCTACCACGGCTGATTGGAGTCGATGATATCCGGCAAGTCCCGGCCGAATCAGGTGCAACTGGCGCTCCTCAAGGATGTCGCACAGTTGTAGATAGATTGGCCAGTAACTGTCGATATTGTCGGCGGTAGCAGCGGAAGCGACACCGGAAGTGGCGTTATTAGAAGCGATACCAGAAGTAGAGTTACCAGAAGCGACACCGGAAGTGCCAGTATTAGAAGCAAGACCGGAAGTGGCGTTATTATAAGGGACACCGGAAGTGCCAGTATTAAAAGCCAGACCGGAAGTGGCATTATTAGAAGGGACACCGGAAGTGCCAGTATTAAAAGCCAGACCGGAAGTGGCATTATTAGAAGCGACGCCGGAAGTGCAAGTATTAGAAGCCAGATCGGAAGTGCGAGTATTAGAAGCCAGACCGGAAGTGCCAGTATTAGAAGCCAGACCGGAAGTGGCGTTATCAGAAGCAACATCGGAGATGGCATTATCGGAAGCGATCCCGGAAGTGGCACAATTTGAAGCGGAACTAATCGTCGAGCCAAACCGACGCAACAAATACAGAGCTCGTTTCCTAGAAGCGGCATTATCCCCGGCAATGGCCGATCGAGCCAGTCCGCTAAGCAGCTCAGCAACCTCCCGACCGTCTTGGCTGCTATTCAATGCTAACTCGACAGACTCCGGCAGGCAGCAGACAGCTCGAAGCGTCAGATTTGAATCGTCAACTATCGATGCCACCTCTTCGACTGCGTCTAGGGCAACTTTATCCAGCCGACTAAGACGGGCCGCCAGGCCGCAAAGACAGCCTTCGAGAGCAGCGGCGGCATCGGAACCAGCCGGCGCAACGGCGGCAAACAGCCGCGGCAGTTGAAGCACTTCAAGGCAGATCCTGGAAAACTCTGCCGGTTCAATCTCTCTACTAATACTACCGACATCTGGTCGACGACGGTACATCGCCGACAATCTGGCGCAGTCGAATTCCGACAACGAACCGACTGCGATCGCCCTAGCAACCAGGCCGACTATCATGGATTCCAGTTCGGCTGAGTCGGCTAGCGATACCAGCAGGTTGAACAGCTTCAAACGGATGTCATTGTCGTCATCTACTAGAAGAAGACGATCTGACCCGTTGATTTCCAGCAGATCGGCACACGAGGCCGATCGAGCGTCCGAGATGAGGCTGGGAATCTGGTCGGCGGGCTGATCGGCCGCCAGCCTGAGCAGAGTCTGCGTGTCCAGCCAAGCCAGGCTGTTGCTGGAGATTAACTGGCCGAGCAGCACTGATGATGAGGCCGCAGCCTGGGAGATCGCCGGTTGTTGCTGCATGAATTAGCGGAGAGATTTCTGGAAAACTGTAGCTATTGAAAATTTTAAACAAAAATCTAGTCCAACCCGTCAGTTGGCATTCTCCATCGCTTAGGAGACTTACTCTCTACCTCCAGAAACCTTGCCATTTAACTTAAGCCTTACTCTCTCCCTCAAGAAGCCTTACTCTCTCCCTCAAGAAGCCTTACTCTCTCCCTCAAGAAGCCTTACTCTCTCCCTCAATATGCCTTACTCTCTCCCTCAATATGCCTTACTCTCTCCCTCAAGAAGCCTTACTCTCTCCCTCAAGAAGCCTTACTCTCTCCCTCAAGAAGCTTTACTCTCTCCCTCAAGAAGCCTTACTCTCTCCCTCAAGAAGCCTTACTCTCTCCCTCAATATGCCTTACTCTCTCCCTCAAGAAGCCTTACTCTCTCCCTCAAGAAGCCTTACTCTCTCCCTCAAGAAGCCTTACTCTCTCCCTCAATATGCCTTACTCTCTCCCTCAATATGCCTTACTCTCTCCCTCAATATGCCTTACTCTCTCCCTCAAGAAGCCTTACTCTCTCCCTCAAGAAGCTTTACTCTCTCACACTAAGGAGGCTAAGGAGTCTCCTCCTTCAAGTGTGACTTGCCGACGTTTGAACCGACACTTAAAACATGAAACATGAAACATGAAACACGCACAAAATCTATTTGCATAACACATGATGCATAGTAAGAATTACTGGAACTGGGTTGAATGAGATTAAGACTAATATGGGAAAATGTTGTCCACGAACCTGACGATCAGATTAGGGTAGGGAAAAATTAATTCATGAAAATTAATTACTGAGTGCGTCAGGTAAATCAACCTTGAAAGCAGATGGATCGGAATATGGTAATCTTTGTGTCATTGCGAATTAAGTAAGTAATTAAGCACTTAGGCACAGACGCTTGCCAGTAGTTTATCTGCCCTCTACATTTGACAAATGAACGATTCCTAATTAACAAACTGGCTAGCTTTTTCAGTTACCAGAGAAAGAGGCTTTTACCCTCTGTGGAGAGCATTTTTGACTTACTGAGGGGACTTTTTGAGGGGAGAATTTTCCTGTTGCTAAGAGGAAATTTTCCACTTTCTGAGGGGAGAATTTTCCTGTTGCTAAGAGGAAATTTTCCACTTTCTGAGGGGAGAATTTTCCTGTTGCTAAGAGGAAATTTTCCACTTTCTGAGGGCAGAATTTTCCTGTTGCTAAGAGGAAATTTTCCACTTTCTGAGGGCAGAATTTTCCTGTTGCTAAGAGGAAATTTTCCACTTTCTGAGGGGAGAATTTTCCTGTTGCTAAGAGGAAATTTTCCACTTTCTGAGGGGAGAATTTTCCTGTTGCTAAGAGGAAATTTTCCACTTTCTGAGGGAGAATTTTCCTGTTGCTAAGAGGAAATTTTCCACTTTCTGAGGGGAGAATTTTCCTGTTGCTAAGAGGAAATTTTCCACTTTCTGAGGGGAGAATTTTCCTGTTGCTAAGAGGAAATTTTCCACTTTCTGAGGGGAGAATTTTCCTGTTGCTAAGAGGAAATTTTTCACTTTTTGAGGGGAGAATTTTCCTGTTGCTAAGAGGGAGTCTTTCACTTTCTGAGGTGGGATTTCTACTTGCTGAGAGGGGAATTTTGCACTCGCTGAAGGGAGAATTTTCCGCTTTCTAGAGGGGGGGATTTCTTATTTGTTGAGGGGAGAATTTTCCACTTGCTGAAAAGAGAATCTTTCCCTCCATTATTGAAAACTTGCAAACCTCATTTGCTGAGGTGGAAAATCTTGCGTTTAAACGGAGGGAATTTTTTTATCACTATTAGGCTTACCGTTTGGCAGTACTCTACCTGTACTCTTCCCCAGCTACCAAGTAACAAGAATTTACACTGCTTTATGCTTTACACTGCCATTGAAATTAAACTGACAGAATAAGAATAAGATCCAATCCCACATTTTAATTGTACTCATTACACGTGGCATAATACAGCAGAAACTTAATAACTTCAAAGCTGCTGTACCTGCAATAGAGAAGCAAATGTTTATTTTTTATTTTTAAACAGTTTCCGATGATTAGACAATGCATACATACATCGGATTCAGAATTAAACAAAAGAGAGAATAATTGCTAAACAAGTATAGTTGACGATATTACGTCTACCTTTTGAAAGTTCTCTCAAATTGGATAAAATGTTTTAAAACCTTGGGTAAATTTTATCAGTTTACTTTTACTTTATTGCTACCTTGAATGACTCAAAATATACAAGTTTATTGGTTTAAACATTGAGTCGGGTAAGGACTTTCGCTTTTACAGACCCGAAAAGGGCCGTTTTCCGACACTTCAAGCATATTTGTCTTTTAAACAATGTTTAAAAATTTTCTTAACAGTTTTAATTCAATAAGCCCTTAAAATGGGCCCTTTTACAACTGTTATGCTTATCTTTTTTTAGCCCTGAAAGGGCCTTTTACAGTTGTTTCTCACTAGCCTTTAAAAGGGCTGTTTTACAACTATTACGGTTGTCTTTCTACTACTATTTAAAAGGGCCGTTTCACAACTATTACAGTTGTCTTTCTACTAGCCCTTAAAAGGTCCGTTTCAAAACTATTACAGTTGTCTTTCTACTAGCTCTTAAAAGGGCCGTTTTACGACTTTTGTGCTTGTCGTTATATTAGCTACAAAGAAAGGCGATTTACATCTGTTTTGTTTGTCTTTTTATTAACTCTTAAAATGGCCGTTTCCCCCCAAAAACAAAGTTATTTAAATTAAACTAAGCTAAGCGGAACAGCTTATAAAAACGAGTTCAGTGAGAGAAAAGAGAATAAATCCTTAGTCATTAATAAACTTGTTACTTCTTTCTACCGCCGCGCTCCTTCAACTGCAGCGAGACAGGCGTCTGGGCTGTAACATTATAATAAGCCAACGAGTTCGCGTCCTTCATAAAAAGACCGTCGATGCTGAGTTTCTGTTTAGCCACCGGCAGCTTGCAGGCGTCGGCTATGGCCGATTTCAAGCTGGCTACAGAAGAGGTGAGCGGCAGGCTGAGGGTGAGGGTCTGCCCGGTCAGGCCCAACTCCGGCCGGTCCGGATGGCTCGGAGCCGCCACCCGGACCGTGGCGGCGCCCTGCGGCTGGGTGCGCAGAAACGCATCCTCGGGCATCAGGTCCGCCTCGGTGCGAGCTCGCTTAGCCGGCGGCTCGTCTGACGCTGCCGCCGACGAAGCCGTCGTGGTGGCCGACGCCGTCGACACGAAAACGGCAACCGGCGGCAGCAGCGCCGACTGCGGTGGAGCTCCGCCCGGCGGCAGGAGGCCGCCAGCGAAATGATGGCTCCCAGCGCCAATGCCGGGCGGATGCTGAGGAGGCTGCAACATCATCAGGGGCCGGCCGATGCCAGGCGGCTGAAACGGCTGCTGCTGAGTGAAGTGAGGAGCGTGAGGATGAGGATGAAGATGCTGAGGCGGCGCCGGCGGATGCAGCTGCTGGGCCGGCATAGCGATGGGCCTTGGCGCCGCAGGCTGCTGCAGCGGCTGCGTCGATACAGCCTTCCCGATGGGCACCTGCGAAGGAGGCGGCGGCGGCGGCTGCGAACTAGCCGAAGAAGTTGTCGAAGAGGCAGTAGATGAAGTTGCTGTTGTAGCAGACGCGGCAGCGGTGGAAGCGGCGGAGGCCGTCGAAGTGGCCGATTGGGAATCCTCAGTCTGGTCATCGCTCACTGGCTGGATCTTCCGCCCGATCAGCGTCTCCTCCTGGCCAACGCCGAAGATGTCCGTGCGGCGCTCGGCGAGCTGCTTGAGCGTGTCATCCACGGCGACACCGACGCCCGGCGTGTAGACGGCATCGCCTTTGGCTCGCTCGGCGGCTTCGCGATCGCGCTGCTCCCGCCACTGCCGATTGAGCAGGCCGATGTGCACGTGCTTGCCGACCTCGGAGTCCGGTATGCGTTCCCCGGTGATTGGCGACACCAGGTAGTGCGAGCTGGACGCGTCCTTCGGCCGGCCGGACGGATTGGCTTTGGGATCGTAGTTGCGCACGACTACGGGAGCCTGGCCGGGGATTGGGCCGGCCGAGGTCGCAGGCGGCGGCGGTGGCGGCGGCGGCGGCGGCGGAGGCGGCGGTGGCATAGCGGCCGAGTTCTTAGTTGCCGGCTCCTTCGGCGTACCACCGGCCGCATCTTCCCCGACTTCCCCGGCGGCGGCAGTTTCGTCCGAGTCGTCGCGATCGAGATCAACGTCCGGCTGCTGAGTCTCGCCATCCGCAGACGGCGGCTGCTTCTGCTGTTGCGCCTGCGGCACAGTGATGTCCACGCCGCGTTTCTCTAACAGCATCCGCTTGCCGACCTCCTCTGGCGTTGTCGGCGGAGGGAAATTTCCGGTTTCGTGCGGCTGCAATGTGGAATGCGTAGGGCGGTGGGGATTTTAATTCGCTTCATTATATTCTAATCTCTCCTCCGTCCCAGTCCTTGTATTAGTCTCGTCTCGACTATCTTGAAGCATGGCCTCTGAAGCATAATCTCCTATCCCTCTACCCTAATCTCCACTCCCTCTACTCTAATACCCTAATCTCCAATCCCTCTACTCTAATACCCTAATCTCCAATCCCTCTACTCTAATACCCTAATATCCACTCCCTCTACTCTAATACCCTAATCTCCACTCCCTCTACCCTAATACCCTAATCTCCACTCCCTCTACCCTAATACCCTAATCTCCACTCCCTCTACTCTAATACCCTAATCTCCACTCCCTCTACTCTAATACCCTAATCTCCACTCCCTCTACTCTAATACCCTAATCTCCACTCCCTCTACTCTAATACCTTAATCTCCACTCCCTCTACTCTAATACCCTAATCTCCACTCCCTCTACTCTAATACCCTAATCTCCACTCCCTCTACTCTAATACCTTAATCTCCATTCCCTCTACTCTAATACTCTAATACCCTAATCTCCACTCCCTCTACCCTAATACCGTAGTACACTAATCTCCATTCCTTCTACTCTAATACCCTAATCTCCACTCCCTCTACCCTAATACCGTAGTACACTAATCGCCATTCCCTCTACTCTATCTAATACTCTAATACCCTAATCTCCACTCCCTCCACTTTAATACCCTAATACCCTAATCTCTGAGCCCTAAGCCAAGAACAGATTCAATAAGCCGCCTGTTCACCTGGAAATCCACCGATTCCACGATAACAAAATCGTGCCAGTCAATCTGCGCGTAGGCCAGCCGTTCACGTTCGACAGCCTCCTGTTCGAGTCTCTTCTCCCTATCCTGCCACCGCTCCCAGTCCAGACGGTACTTGGCCTGCTTGAGCACCTCCTCCGAGCTGACAGCGTCTTTAGCCAATTTTGACAGCAAATCTTTTGGCGGAATGAGCACTTTAGTGTACTGCTCAACTAGCTTAGTGAAATATGAGAACAGCGAGTGCTGCGGGCGTAGAAAATCAAACTGTGGATTTCTCTGCTCTCTGAGCATCAATTGAGTCAGGAACTGCCGGCCATTTCTAGCTACAAACTGGGCAGCGATCCGAACAATATCCAATTCCATAGCATTGATGCTGGTTGGCTCGGCCGAGAATTCGAACTCAGGCGGCGGCTCTTTCGGTTGGAACTGTTCGGCTAGCTTCTTCTGCACGTCAGCTTCGGCGCCAGGCGCCCGGGCGGCGCTAGGCGCGGAAACTTTCAGCGCGTCGGATTCTTGCGCGCGACCCTCGGAAAAATCGGTGACCTTCTGCCTATAGTAGGCGTGATACGGATCCGACGGATTTAGGAAATTAAATTTCGCATTGGAGATTTCGTTCTGCCGAATACGGGCCTCGAACTCGGGACCATTGCGAGCGACAAACGAGGCAGTTTTGTCAACAATGTTGCGCACCTCCGGCGGAGGATAGATGATGCCAACTACAGGCTTCTGAGCCTCGTCCGAAGCGTTCTGCTGGTTGGAGTCGGCAGAATCACCGGCCTGCTGGGAATCGGCACCTGTAGCGCCATTTGACCCGTTTGTGCCGGCATTGGCTAAAGCTGCGGCAATTTCTTTTGCTTGCTCTTGAAGCAGAGTTGTAGAAGACATGCTTGCCGAGTTGGGGGCAGGAAGTGCATTGTGCGTGCAGCGATAAAACTTTGCAAATATTAAATTGAAATAACACCAAGTAAACTGAGGGGCAGAGAAGCGAGGGGAGAGACATAGAAATGAAAGTTAAGGAAGCAAATAGAGAGGGCTGACGAGATTGAATAGACGCGAGATTGGAGACGTGAGATTGGAGAGACGCGAGATTGGAGACGTGAGATTGGAAAGATGCGAGATTGGAGACGTGAGATTGGACAGACGTGAGATTGGACAGACGTGAGATTGGACAGACGTGAGATTGGAGGGATGCGAGACTGGAGAGACGGAAGATTGAAGTGACGTGAGATTGGAGAGACGTGAGAGTGGAGAAGGGAGCTTGGAGAGACGTGAGAGTGGAGACAGGAGATTGGAGAGACGTGAAACTGGAGAGACGTGAGAGTGGAGAGACGTGAGAATGGAGAGACGTGAGAGTGGAGAGACGTGAGAGTGGAGAGACGTGAGAGATTTGAGACACGCGAGACTGGAGACGTGGGATTGGATAAAGTGAGATTAGAGACGCAAGTCTATAGATACGTGAGATTGAAGAACATGAGACTGGGGACGCGAGGTTGGAGACAAGAGATGCGGGAGGTGAAGTTAAGAGAGAAATGTGAGTTGGGAGATTTATGACAGTGCGAGTTGTGAGGCAAATGAGAGAGGGATGATGCACAAATCAAAGAACGGAACGCGCAGTTTTGGCCCAGAACTAGCAAAGCAGCTTAAAAGAAGTAAGCTATCAATTTGGATTCTGTCCATCCCAAAAGAGCCATAATTACGGTCAGAAAGTCTTACTAATAATGTATAGCCTATTTAATAAGTAACTTTATGCTAAGGGGAGCCGTAGCCAAGCGGTAGCGCAGCTGCTCTGGTGTGCCAGCGACCCAGGCTCGATTCCAAGTGCAGTCACATTAATTTGGGGCTGAATTGGAATCTCGGCTTGGCTCTGCTCGTGCAATTAACGGCCTTGAGAGCCAACCCCCCAAGGCGCAGTGAAGTGTACATGCCTAACGATAATATAAAGTTAGGGCCGCTGTACACTCCTGTGTGAGTGTGTGCCTGCGTACGTATCCGCGCGCTTGTGTGCCTGCTCAGGGCAAAAAAGTACTTCATGTTTGTCAACAGCATAATTACTATGAAAAATAATTAATGAACAATAACTTGATGATTGCAAGCATAACAAAAAGCATACATTAAAGATGGCATTTACTTTATTTTATTTATACAAAAGCTGGCTCTTACTTTTACTCATCAAAGCATACAAAATATTCTAGGGAAAAAACGACAATGAAAAAGCAGACAAAAAGCACTCAACTGGAACTAGTTATGCGATTAACTAAAGCTTAAGCCAGTACAGTAGACAAGCATAATAACTATATCTAGGAATAAATTATTAATGAGATTTAAAAACAACCAGATTATTTCACTATTGATTAGGAAATAATAAACTTTTAAATCTCAATACATTCCTACATTATTTATCTTCTTACTACAAGTTAGTACAAGCCTGTTCTAAGAAAAATTAGTCAAATTAAAAAAATAACTAACTTTGTTAATCTATGCAATAACATGAAATTTTGTTTTAAGTAAAAAATTTCTTCTTGAAAATCCCAACAACAAAACATAATTCATACTGGCCAAGATTACTGCACCATCATAACATCATTATGGCTGAGTCTTTGATTCAATGCGATTTTACGAGAACTAGTTTTGTCGATTTCTGAGACGACTCAGACGATATTAAGATGATTTATTGGACGATTTTAGAACGAATCAGGGTGGCGATTCTTGGCATGACTTGGCCGCGATGGCACGATGATTCAGAAAGTGATTTATGATGATTCAGAGGGTGATTTATGATGATTCAGAGGGTGATTGTGATTCACGATGATTCAGAGGGTGATTCAGGATGATTTAGAGGGTGATTCAGGATGATTTAAAGGGTGATTCAGGATGATTCAGAGGGTGATTCAGGATGATTCAGAGGGTGATTGTGATTCACGATGATTCAGAGGGTGATTCAGGATGATTTAGAGGGTGATTCAGGATGATTTAAAGGGTGATTCAGGATGATTCAGAGAGTGATTCAGGATGATTCAGACGGTGATTCAGGGTGATTCAGACGGTGATTCAGGATGATTCAGAGGTGATTCAGGACGATTCAGAGGTGATTCAGGATGATTCAGACGGTGATTCAGGGTGATTCAGACGGTGATTCAGGATGATTCAGAGGTGATTCAGGATGATTCAGACGGTGATTCAGGATGATTCAGACGGTGATTCAGGATGATTCAGACGGTGATTCAGGATGATTTAGAGTGTGATTCAGAGTATGATTCAGAGGGTGGTTCAGGATGATTCAAAGGGTGATTCAGGATGATTCAGACGGTGATTCAGGATGATTCAGAGTGTGATTCAGAGTATGATTCAGAGGGTGATTCAAAGGGTGATTTAGGATGATTCAGAGAGCAATTTATGATGATTCAGAGAGTGATTTTTGATGATTCCGAGAGTAATTCAGGATGATTCAGAGGGCGATTTATAATGATTCAGAGAGTGATTTTTGATGATTCCGAGAGTGATTCAGGATGATTGAGAGGGTAATTCAGGATGATTCAGAGTGATTCATCATGATTCAGAGAGTGATTTATGATCATTTAGGATCAAGCGGCAAATTCGAATTCCTGACAGCACTGACCGAAGGTGAGACAGCGCCCGATTTTCCGTAGAAATCTGGTGAACGCCACGCGGTACTGCTTATTAGCATAGGCATAAATCAACGAATTAGTAGAGAAATGAGCAAAGTACAACAATTGAGCGATAGACCTGGCCAAATTGAATGCTTCAATATGTTGCTGATCGTGGGGAAACTTAATTAGGGCGGACAATAGGCAGATGTAGTGCGGCAGGCTCAACGCCAGATAGGCTACGCAGAAGATTAGCAGCATTCTTGTGATGTGGTACTGCTGGCGCATTAAATCGTTCAAACAGCCGGCCCAATGCAGATTGGCGTTGTTATTGTCGCAGGCGACTGGAACCTGATAAGGAGAGACGCGATAGGGTGTCGGTTAGGCGATAGATGTACAGTTGAGATTCCAAATACACCGACAAGTGAAAGACTAGAGTCAGTAGGGTATCTATCTACATTTAAAAGAAACGAGTAGAAGCCATAAAACTAGGCCCTGGGTGTACATTTAAAAGGGACGAGAGGAAGCCATAAAACTAAGCCCTGGGTGTACATTTAAAAGGGACGAGAGGAAGCCATAAAACTAGGCCCTGGGTGTACATTTAAAAGGGACGAGAGGAAGCCATAAAACTAAGCCCTGGGTGTACATTTAAAAGGGACGAGAGGAAGCCATAAAACTAGACCCTGGGTGTACATTTAAAAGGGACGAGAGGAAGCCATAAAACTAAGCCCTGGGTGTACATTTAAAAGGGACGAGGGAAGCCACAAAACAAGGCCCCGGGTGTACATTTAAAAAGAACGAATGGAAGCCATAAAACAAGGCCCCGGGTGTACATTTAAAAGGAAGGAGTGGAAGTCATAAAACAAGGCCCGGGTGTACATTTAAAAGGAAGGAGTGGAAGCCATAAAACAAACGTTTGATTTGAAGAACTCTGTCAAAGCTTTTGAATCTTGGTGTTGAGCGGGTTGTTTCACAAAATATTATGCTGCGGATGGTAGCGATGCAGACAGAGAGAAGCTAATAAATATCTTCTTAGCAAAGGATGGATCGTATTACAATGCCTAATGCAAGGAAAGCTAACTGATTATCTGAGCTTTGCCAACATGGCTAAGGTTGCTAGTGGAGTAATATTCAAGTATTTTTTCTACATTTTTGACTTTCAAAAATCGAAAACTTACGGGATGCTACACAATGTTTTTTTCGCATCGGAAAATTTTAGTCTCGCATACTAGCAGTAGTTTTACATGCATTGTCCTATAAATTTGAAAACAAATATGCCCACAATACCTAAAGCAATGAAGGTTGCAACTATAAGAGCGCAGCAACTGCCCGTGGGAATTCCCATGGCCCAGCCTTTCAAATGAATGGGAAAATCAGACTCGCATTTAGAGGTAACTATGCATTCGATAAAACCGGCTTAAGTCACGACTTGCATACACAAGATTTGGAAATGTTGTTACAAGGAAATCGCTTTATAGTCTCTCTCGTCTGTCTTTTACAACTTTCAAGCGTGTTGTATTCAAATATAACCAACGATTTTTAGAACACATGACGCCAATGCAAAGCTACCAATGTTGCGGCAAAGCCTCCAAAGGTCGCATTCAGCAGGGTTCAGGAATAACATCGACTTTAGGGAGTAGGAAGCAGTCAAAATGACACGCACAATATTGGAATATATTTAAGAGTCTCAGGACTTTGTTTATACAAGGTTTAAGGAGGTCAGAATTGAAAGCGAAATGTTTAAATTACCTGCACTAGGATTTACCGCAGCAAAGCAATGCAGGTTGTTATTGCTAAACTTCAATTACGTGTTTTTTTTACATGCACAAGCCTGCAACCTTAAGAAATTTCTTCTTGAACCAAGATTTTTTTCACGAGAGTCATGTGTCACGTTCTGCTAAATAAATACACGACCCGAAAACTCTGTTCCTATTCCATACAGCTATTATCTGCTAAAACGCAGATACAATTATAGAAGAATTTAAAGCATTTAAATTAAAAGCTACAAATACGAGCGTATAGTGGCCAATCATCAGGCCGGAAGTAGCTTTGAAGTCTGTCTTAGCTGCCTTAATTGAATTGATATGAGTTGATTGAATTGATAACCGACAGCTCAGCCGCAGCTATTGCGCGGCGCATCTGAAGGCTGCGTACGGCTGTTCAGTCCAAGGACTGGTGGGGGGGGGGGGTCGCCACACGCACCCTCAATTACCGCAGCTAATGCTGGAACCCATTTTACAGCTGGGTGAACTGAAGCAATGCAGAGAGTTAAGTGTCTTGCTCAAGGACACAAATTGTTCCGAGTGGATCGAGAATCGAACCCTCGACCTTCAAGTCCGACGCTCTGACCACTAGGCTACAACCCCTAGTTTCCTTAATAACAACTCTAACCAACTCTAACTAACCAAGTGTAAGCTAAAATTGACTTGGAAGTCATCAACGAAAGTAGTTAAACACAGCTCAAAGAGTACCTCATCAGCATTTCCATTGGCGTAAATCGGTTCAGGCGGCTGGCCGCAGTGCAACGGCAGTCGAACGCAATCGGAATCTTTGGCTGTATTATTAGTACTGGACGATGCGTCTAAGGAAGAGACCGCTTGAGCTTGATCAACTGCAGACAATTGAACAGCCTCCTCAATCTCTAATGCGTTATTATTGCCAGAGGCTAGTGGATTAGAATTGCCGTAACGAACTCTGTGATAGAAAGATCGCACAGCCCAACAGATGTAGATGTTCATTAGGCTGACTAGTAGGCCAGGTAGCAAAGCGGTAATAATGCTATCCGCCACTGACCAAGCGATTCGTTGCGCTCGAATTCGACAAAAATGACCTTTTGAAAGTATCGGCTCGGGTTTGTAGTCGATCAATACGAACACGTGACAGCTCCAGAGTAGGCCTAAGAGCAGCACAGTCAGTATAAGGTGTCGAGCTTTCTGTTCAGCTATACGCCTAGTATAGCAATGAGGCAAACTGATGCACAGGAACCGGTCTAGACTGAGACCAATTATAAGCCAAGGACTAAGGAAAGTCAACAGGCTGTAGGAATAAGTAATCATGTAGCAGCTGAGCAGGTGACTATCGTGTAGCTGGGTGAGGCCGGTAAGAAGGTAGCTAAATAATAGCAGAAGATCGACAGCGGACAACAGGCGAAGCACGCGGGAGAGATAGTGCTTGCGTACCGGACTGTTGCAGAATACACAGAAATTAATCAGATTGATAGCAATGCCCAGTCCAGAGACTATTGTGCTAGTTTTAAGAATCACGCTGAAGGCTTGGATCAGCAGATACTGAGGCTGCTGTTGTTGCGAGTCGGCAGTCGAGTTTTCGAGCGTAAAGTTAGTATCCATTGATAAGCTTTCGGTTTTAAAGCCGGATGTTTCGACAAGATGCAATAAAGCAGACGATTGAAGTGGCAAGTTTATTGATGAAGGCAACAAAAGCTGTCAGCCGGATGGGACTTTTATATAAAGTTTAGATGGGACTGGAAACTGCAGTAAAGCCACTGCTTCATCTCATTGGATCATGTCTCTGTCCAACAGCAGGCCGGCTAGTGCATTAGCGCGCATCCCCAGTGCAGTCTAGTGCAGTAGACAAATATACCTGCTCTGGGAAATAGCACAGCTCAGTGATCAATTCAGATCCGACAAGGCCAGCGCTGCCGACTGTACAGCTCTTTGGCAATCAAACAGAACAGGCAGATGCCTGGGACCAGTTAATAATTGTGAAAGCGAATGTGCACTAATAAGAGAGAAGATAAACTACGGTGCATGCATTGCACTATATACTCGTAAGTAGCTGCTGCAAGCTACATTCTAGATTAGTAAATGATTTTCTACGAAAATTTATCATAATTCTATATGACTGATACATAGATAGATGGATAAATGGATAGATAGATAGATAGATAGATAGATAGATAGATAGATAGATAGATAGATAGATAGATGGATAGATAGATAGATAGATAGATAGATAGATAGATAGATAGATAGATAGATAGATAGATAGATAGATAGATAGATAGATAGATAGATAGATAGACAAGCTACCTAAAGCAGCATTAACACTCCAGTTTGAGGTGATCCCTTTACACTTCACGCATCACGCGTTAAAAATCTGAATTTATTTCACAACTCTATTTAATTTAAAGAAGATTAAATGAAGATTTGCACAAAGGCCTTCGCTACAATACAATACAATAGTGAACAATGCAACCCCCTATTGAAGATTACGAATCTGAATCGCGGCTTCTGAGCAGCACACAACGCATAATAGCAGACTTGTTAAGAGACGCGATTATTAGTTCGTTAACTTATTCAATTCAATGCCTTTGACAAACAATGCTTTTACTCGTAATTAATTAAATATCCAACAAAAGCAACGCAGCTCGAACGAGTTTATCTATCTTCGGCAAGCTATTCGGCAAGCTAATTACTATAAATGCTCACCCAGTCGAATTATAGACAATATAGATCCGTCTCTGACTGGCCCAGTGCTCTGCGATCATCTGCTGCTCAGCGCAGCTTGTAATTATGCCTAACTAAGACTTATCTCGAGTCGATATCTGTAATGCTCAGAAATATGCCTACAGTATAACTATGCTCAAAGTCAGTAGCAGTCAGTCAGTAGCAAGCAAAGTCAACAAGAAGTAAAAGTTTACTAGAAACAGGACTCAATTAGTGAGCTAATGCCAACGACTGATGAGTCTGC
>NIVC01001859.1:58443-78443 GCA_002269645.1 Macrostomum lignano | reverse complement strand
GACATATCTGAGCTAAATAATAACTCAACCTATCAATCAATTACCTGAACATTTAACTAAACAGCTAATTAATCAAACAGTTCATCAATCAAACAGCTCATCAATCTAACAGCTCATCAATCAAACAGCTCATCAATCAAACAGTCCATCAATCAAACAGCTCATCAATCAAACAGCTCATCAATCAAACAGCTCATCAATCAAACAGTCCATCAATCAAACAGCTCATCAATCAAACAGCTCATCAATCAAACAGTCCATCAATCAAACAGCTCATCAATCAAACAGCTCATCAATCAAACAGTCCATCAATCAAACAGTCCATCAATCAAACAGCTCATCAATCAAACAGTCCATCAATCAAGCAGCTCATCAATCAAGCAGCTCATCAATCAAACAGCTCATCAATCAAACAGTCCATCAATCAAGCAGCTCATCAATCAAACAGCTCATCAATCAAACAGTCCATCAATCAAGCAGCTCATCAATCAAGCAGCTCATCAATCAAGCAGCTCATCAATCAAACAGCTCATCAATCAAACAGTCCATCAATCAAACAGCTCATCAATCAAACAGCTCATCAATCAAACAGCTCATCAATCAAACAGTCCATCAATCAAGCAGCTCATCAATCAAACAGTCCATCAATCAAACAGCTCATCAATCAAACAGCTCATCAATCAAACAGTCCATCAATCAAACAGCTCATCAATCAAACAGCTCATCAATCAAACAGCTCATCAATCAAACAGTCCATCAATCAAGCAGCTCATCAATCAAACAGCTCATCAATCAAACCAATCAATCACTAATCTGAATCCAAGGTTTATTAGCTTTTAACCAGCGGACTGAATTTTCCTAACAACCTAAACTAAAAAATACAATTATTTAAAAGTAAAAAGTAATTTGATAAACTTAAAAAACGTTATTCTGTCCAGAAAAAATAAAAATGCACTCAAATTTCGTTCTCTTTATCTGGATCATTCCTCTCACAATAGATTTATCAGCCAAGTCACATAAGTCAATGATTAGCTAGGCTAATCCATTCTAAACTCGCTCCGGGTTCCGTTGCTCCAATCGAATTCGACCAGAAGACTTCGCGGGCTGTCATGGGGCGGCAAAATGCTGACGTGGAATTCCAAGACTTGCCCGCTGGACAGACTGATTGGCGAACGGAGATAGAATACCGTCTGGCCCCAGTGCGTTACCTGCGTCAGGGTGGGTTACGCGACAGCTCTGGGATTTATAATCAGGCATCTAGGATCAGGGATCTAGGATCTGGGATCTAGGACCAGGGATCTAGGATCTGGGATCTAGGATCTGGGATCTAGGATCTGGGATCTAGGATCTGGGATCTAGGATCTAGGATCTGGGATCTAGGATCTGGGATCTAGGACCAGGGATCTAGGATCTGGGATCTAGGACCAGGGATCTAGGATCTGGGATCTAGGATCTGGGATCTAGGACCAGGGATCTAGGATCTGGGATCTAGGATCTGGGATCTAGGATCTGGGATCTAGGATCTGGGATCTAGGATCTAGGATCTGGGATCTAGGATCTGGGATCTAGGACCAGGGATCTAGGATCTGGGATCTAGGACCAGGAATTTAGGATCTGGGATCTAGGATCTGGGATCTAGGATCTGGGATCTAGGATCTGGGATCTAGGATCTGGGATCTAGGATCTGGGATCTAGGACCAGGGATCTAGGATCTGGGATCTGGGATCTAGGATCTGGGATCTAGGATCTGGGATCTAGGATCTGGGATCTAGGATCTGGGATCTAGGATCTAGGATCTGGGATCTAGGATCTGGGATCTAGGATCTGGGATCTAGGATCTGGGATCTAGGATCTGGGATCTAGGATCTGGGATCTAGGATCTGGGATCTAGGATCTGGGATCTAGGATCTGGGATCTAGGATCTGGAATCTGGGATCTGGGATCTAGGATCTGGGATCTAGGATCTGGGATCTAGGATCTAGGATCTGGGATCTAGGATCTGGGATCTAGGATCTGGGATCTAGGATCTGGGATCTAGGATCTGGGATCTAGGATCTAGGATCTGGGATTTCACATTGCCGCTAAATAAGAAGACGAAAAACTGTACGCTAACTTCCACTAGCACTAATGAGCCCTCAATCATGAGATTTGCAGAACCTCACCTGACTCAAAGGCCCCGTGCTAAAGCTGACATTAACGCCGGCGTCTCCATTACCGAGAAAATCAACATCAAAGTAGCCCACAATCGCGTGCAGCTTGCAGTCGCGCAAAGCCGTCAGCTGGACAGGCACTGACTCAACCTGGGAGGAAATAATTTCGCAATAATATGCAGAATGTAGAATGGCATGCGATTGTGCACTACTAGCAGTAGAGCGAATAGGATCTTTCTGTTGAAAACGAGGGTTAATCTTGAAAGTAAATTAGCTAAAAGTAACTTTTAGTTGGTCAATTTACCGCAGTTGAACTTTCGAAAAAGCGAATTTACGTTAATTAAAAACGGACACTTCGTAGGTTAATTTCGGTAACAAACTGGTAAATTAAAGTAAATTTACCCTCCGTAAAGTAACGTTTATTTACCCAAAATTACGTTAATCCACCATCAGGCTATTAGTTAATTAACCCCCCAATATTAACCCTCGTTTTCAACGGGGTTAGGGGGGTACATTATACATAAATTAATGGAGGATGTGGGAGGGCAACCAACAAATGGGGATCTGGGAGGGCACCAGAAAATGGGGGTCTGGGAGGCTGGGAGCATCTAAGAGATCTAGCAATCAAGGATCTGCGAGGCTGGCCCAGCAACTGATTGTCTGGGAGGCCCAGCAACTGAGAATCTGGAAGTCTGGCCTAGCAACTGAGGATCCGGGAGGCTGGTCCAGCAACTGAGGATCTTGTAGGCTGGCCCAGCAACTGAGGATCTAGGAGGCTGGCCCAGCAACTGACAATCTGGGAGGCTGGCCCAGCAACTGGGGATCTGGAAGTCTGGCCCAGCAACTGGGGATCTGGGAGGCTGGCCCAGCAACTGGGGATCTGGAAGTCTGGCCCAGCAACTGGGGATCTGAGAGGCTGGCCCAGCAACTGGGGATCTGGAAGTCTGGCCTAGCAACTGAGGATCTGGGAGGCTGGCCTAGCAACTGAGGATCGGGAAGGCTGGCCCAGCAACTGACACTCTGGGAGGCTGGCCCAGGAACTGAGAATCTGGGAGGCTGGCCAGCAACTGACACTCTGGGAGGCTGGCCTAGCAACTGAGGATCTGGGAGGCTGGCCTAGCAACTGAGGATCTGGGAGGCTGGCCCAGCAACTGGGGATCTGGGAGGCTGGCCCAGCAACTGACACTATGGGAGGCTGGCCCAGCAACTGACACTCTGGGAGGCTGGCCTAGCAACTGAGGATCTGGGAGGCTGGCCTAGCAACTGAGGATCTGGGAGGCTGGCCCAGCAACTGAGGATCTGGGAGGCTGGCCCAGCAACTGGGGATCTGGGAGGCTGGCCCAGCAACTGACACTATGGGAGGCTGGCCCAGCAACTGACACTATGGGAGGCTGGCCCAGCAACTGACACTCTGGGAGGCTGGCCTAGCAACTGAGGATCTGGGAGGCTGGCCTAGCAACTGAGGATCTGGGAGGCTGGCCCAGCAACTGGGGATCTGGGAGGCTGGCCCAGCAACTGACACTATGGGAGGCTGGCCCAGCAACTGACACTATGGGAGGCTGGCCCAGCAACTGACACTCTGGGAGGCTGGCCTAGCAACTGAGGATCTGGGAGGCTGGCCTAGCAACTGAGGATCTGGGAGGCTGGCCCAGCAACTGGGGATCTGGGAGGCTGGCCCAGCAACTGACACTATGGGAGGCTGGCCCAGCAACTGACACTATGGGAGGCTGGCCCAGCAACTAAATGCCTGAGAGGCGCACCTTAGCGGAGGTGTAGGCACTGGCTGTTAGCATGTCGATGCTGCACACCAGAGCAGAACTGGTGGCCACCCAATCCGATTGTAAATCGTAGGCCACGTGAGGCTCGCTAAGGCATCGCTCTTTCAAGAAGGACACCCGTACGCCATAGACATTGTCAAAATATAGAGCGTTGCGCTGGTACAACTCCTCAGAATCAATGCCGCACAATAGTAGATTGCAAATCCGAGGGTAGACTGCACCGCCAGGTTTGAGACAATGGTCTCTGGTGTAGTAGGAAAGGGAGGGAGTAGATTATATCACAGAATATTCTGTGACATAATATAAGCTGTTTCAAAGGAATCACAATATCACACAAATTTTAGACACTGTTCGTCATTTTAAGTAAAAACATATAATCTATTTCATTTTGCCACTACTTGAGTGATTAGAATACACACTACACATCGGCAAGTGGCTTTTGACAGTCTACGAGTAACTATCAAGTAGCATAACGAAAATATTAATATTTTTAAAAAGAATAAGCAGTGAGATAATGGCAAGACTTTTTAAAGGAATACGACACCCCATTCTCTCACATTATCGCAAGATACTCGGCACATCGCTACAATCAAAGATCGTGTAATATTGGAGGATAATTTCTTGAAAAACTTCACTGCGGAGATAGGGAAAATCATTTTTTTTCATTACAAATCAATTGATTGAATTTGACCTGGTGTAGTGAAGACGACCATTTTTTATTTAGCACGTTACATGTCACATGTTACTACTCTGCTGTATTTTATATAGTTGTGCAGCGAAAGGTTTATCTTCATATTGTTTTCTTCTTTATTTCATAAGCCCAAGCCTAAGTTGTACGAGTAATTCAATACTCACAAGTGATTTTTTTGTGTTTTGTTCCTTCTTGACTCAAGATTTGTGATAACACTGTTGCATGTAGCTATGTTGCAATTTTCCCTAAGCTAAGCCTTGGATTCAAAATTTATATAGCTTTCGAAAGATACTATGAAAAATGGTATAGGTAAAGATTGTCTACATTTTATTATTTATTTTGTGATGAAAACAATTCCCGCCGGGCTGAATTTAGCCGTCTTTTATCCGATGCGTTGTCCGGAGTTTAATCCGGCAGGAATAGCAAATTTACATGCAAAAAAACGGACGAAAACCGGACGAAAAGTTTACAAAACGGATGAAAGTGTTGAAAATATGACGTTTATCCGGTTTGGTATCCGGCTGTGTGTCCGGTTATTGCCCGATAAGTAATCCGGAGGAAGCCGGATGGGAGAGCGGAGCCAATTCCGGATGAAAACCGGATGAAATGTATGGATGTTACAGCCGGATAAGAAACCGGAGCCATTTCCGGATCAAATGTATGGATACCTGTATACTGTCGTCGGATAATAATGGACATTCTAGATGCTTATTACTCAGCCTTAATTTGTGCTCTTTACAGCGGCTTCCAAAGGTTTGGCACAAAAATTGCACTATGTGGCGGCTATTATAGCTACGGCTCCTGCTCCTATCTATAGCTGCTGCTCCTGCTATGATTCTGCTCGTATCTGTATGAACAAGCGAGGAGCTCTAGAGAAGCTTACTAGTAGAAAGCTTTCGGCAGGGGCGCGTCCAGAGGTTTCAGGATGGGGGGCCGATCAGGAGAGGGGAGAGAAGAGAGAGGAAGGATGAAAGAAGAGAGAAGAGATGAGATAGGAGAGATGAAAGAGGGGAAAGGAGAGATGAGAGAGCAGAGACAAGAAATGTGACAGTAGAGCTAGAACAGAGGAGAGAGGAGAGGGAAGAGAAATATGTGAGAGCAGACATGAGAGACAGTGGGAGACAAGTGGAGTGGATGGGAGGAGAAAGGAGAAAAAAGGGGGGAGAATCGAGAGGACAAGAAGAGAGGGGAAGGGAGAGAAGAGGGAGGAGAGGAAAGAGAAGAATGGAGAAGGGAGAGAGTAGAAAGAAGAGGAGATGGGAGAGCAGGAGAGGTGAGAGATGAGAGGGAGGAGAGAGTAGAGACGAAAGAGAAGAGGTGAGGGAAGATGGACGAGAGAAGAGGGGAGATATAAGCGAAAATAATTCCGGGGATCAGAATTCCACATGTTCAAAATCCGCGGGTTTCAACAGCTAAGGTAAAAAAACTGAAAGTGGGGGGGCCAATGGGGGGCCCATGGCTTTACAGGGGGGGCCTGGGCCCCCTAGCCCCCCCCCCCCTTGGACGGGCCACTGGCTTTCGGTAATTAAAACAGAGGATTATAAAGGCTTTAATCAAAACAGTAAGGCGATCTATATAACTTTTATCCCAACACATACATGGGCGAATGCCGCTGAAAAAAATTGTAGGGCCAGCGCCAGTTTAATTAGATGCAAATATTTCCAACGGGTATTGTAAACAGTACAATAAATAGACATGGCATGATCAATAAAATTTCCTGTCAACATTGATGCCCGGTGGCATCTGGTTAATAGATTCGGGTACAGAAGTAAACAACGGGCACATGTCCAATTGGCAGTCTTTTCCGTGGTATTTGAGCCGCAGTCCGCGTTTTGCTTCTCCCGGTCCATTTTTGAGCCTTGTGCGCTGAAAATTGACATTGACTTCAAGTGAACTCCCTCATCCGGATTTTGTCCGTTTCACTATCCGGAAGTTTATCACTGTAAGCCGGATTCACAGCCGGATAAAAAACCGGAACAACTCCGGGTAGAAAGTTATGATTCATCCGACTTTCATCCGCTTCTTATTCCGGTTGGCAGTCCGGTTTTCATCCGCTGATCGACCGGAGCAGGAATCGGACACAATCCGGATAAAATGTGATCAATAAAAACACTTTAATCCGGTTTTGCTCCGGAGTTTCCTCCGTTTGTTAGTCCGGTAAGAACTGCCGGATCAAAACCGGATAAAAATTCATTTTCGTCCGGAAAAGTCTAAAATTACGGATTAAACCGGATGAAGGCCGGGTAAATACCGGGTACCGACAGCCAGGCGGGTTACAAGGTAAGACGTAGTACTACAGTGGTCCTTGGATGGAAACTTGGAAAATAAGTTGCTAAGTGTAAACAATGGCCACTACAAAGGGCTGAAGAGGATTTGCCTCGTTTCCAAGCCCCTGTTTATCTGCTCTATAGCTTCTAAGCAGCAGCCAATCACAAGAGCGACTTGATTTCTATACAAAAATGTGTGATTAAATGGATTTTCGGCAAGAATTATTTTGAATCTATTTTACCAGAGCTAGTCATGAAATTATCACTAATATTATTAATACTAATAAATCTTGGAAGCTCCAACGGCCAAGATCAATGCTTAGTAAGAAGTACTTTTACTGAAATCGATGGATATCTCTGCATTAATAGTCGGTACAGACAGGTATACGGCCTAGTAACGCTGCAGTTAGGTTGCGCAATTCTATGTAGCCACAACCGGCGCTGTCAGGCGTTCAGCCTGGCTGACGGTCCGTGCCAGCTGTTCGTGTTCGACAAGTGCAGCAAGTCGGTGAGGGACTGCGGCTGCTCCAGGAGAGGCCGGGTGTTTGTGAAGCAGCAGCCGGGACTCGAGGCGGGCGCGCTGTGTCCGTCTGGCTACGGAGACGACCTGTGCGGAGTGAAGTACAAGGTGTACAGCGGCATCGGAGACTGGTCGGTGAGCAGGCAGAAGTGCGAGTCGGAGAGCGGCCTGGTGATCATGGCCGACGTGGTGGACGCCACCGAGATGAGCCACGTGGACTATATTTTCTCTGAAGGCAGCCCGACGAATTCCTTTTATCTCGGAGGATTTCAGCCCAATGGCAGCGCTGAGCCCGCCGGAGGCTGGTACTGGGTCGGCTGCAACATCACCCTGGACGGCAGCGTAGTCTGGGCTACTAATGAGCCGGACAACGGCGGAAACGAAAATGTCGTGTCTCGCTATCTAGGCAAAAACAAGCTGGTCGACGTCAGCGAAAACAGTTATTTGGTTTCCGCAGTGCTGTGCGAGTGCCTGTCGCCATTCAACTGACCATTTAACTATCTTGGAGCCTGACATAGAATACTTAAAAGAGTTCTCAAATAAATAAAAATCTTTACGTAAACCCTATATTTAGAAAAGTTCATCTCGTTTTTCTCAGTTTTTTCGCAGTCTCAACTGTACACAATGTAACAGCGCCAATAACAAATACAACTTATCACACACAGTGATTACCCCACACAGAGTATCACGCACAGTGATTACCCCACACAGAGTATCCCACACAGTGATTACCCCACAGAGTATCCCACAAATCATCGAAAGCCAATAACAATTACAGTTTCAAACAATGCAAATATTGCCATACTATCAATCAGAGAAAAAAAGTTAAATTTGTCAACAGGACAATTACCTGCTGAATAGCGATGGAAAATCAATACCCAATGAGGAATGAATTCTATTGTTTTGCAGTCATGGCAGATTATACCAGAGATTAAATTGAAACAGTCGATATAGATTGTATTTAGGCGCCGAAAAATGGTAAAAAAGCATTATAATCCTTTCGGAAATCGAATGCATCTCGGAAATTTATTGCAACACAACACCTATACCTGCATTGTTATCGATTCAACTGACTGACTAGAGTCAGGATTCCGTTATTTCTTTCTATTGTTCTTAACAACCAGATCAGAACCATCCGGCTCGAAAAATTTTATCTTAAATAATAATTTTTATTTTGCTTTTAATTAGCTGCCAAGGCTTAAACAGGGAATTGCTGGGATGCCATTGCTAGCTAGCGGGGATTGCTGAAATGCCATTGGTAACTAGGGGTGATTGCTGAGATGCCAATGCTCACTAGGGGTGATTGCTGAGATGCCAATGCTTACTAGGGAGAATTGCTGAGATGCCAATGCTCACTAGGGAGAATTGCTGAGATGCCAAGTCTCACTAGGGAGAATTGCTGAGATGCCAATGCTCACTAGGGAGAATTGCTGAGATGCAAGTGCCAAAAGAAGACAAGATAAATACCCTTAAACACAGAAATAAACGCATTCATACACAAAACTAGCAGCAATAAGAAAGACTCAGCATGCACAGCAGGCAAAAGCCGCTGGTCAACACTCACCTAGCATAGAGCACACTCTCCAGCATGCCCTCGTACAGCAGGCAGTAGCCCATCCATTCGGATACAATCGCGTCAACTTTGACTCCAACTTTGAGCTCATCGAGCTGCTCCAATTTGCCCCGATAGAAGCTAATCCGATTTTCGAGTCCATTTTCTGCGGCCGCCTCTTTAGCGCGCGCGATCACCTCGGCGCAGTCGACTGCGAGCACTTTAGCGGCGCCGGCGCGGGCGGCGAACATGCTCAGAATGCCGGTGCCGCAGCCGACGTCCATGACAACGCGTTCGTTAAATAGCAACGGATTACCGGCGATGAAATCGTGATAACCGCCAGTACGAATGCGGTCCTGTGTGACAGTTGCGTTAGTTTTTTAGTAAGGGTTAGGTTTATATTTTTCCTCTCTCCTATTCTCTTCTCTTTCCTCTCTTCTTCTTTCCTCTCTTCTTCTCTCATCTCCCTTCCTTTCCTCTCCTCTCCTCTCCCTTCTCTTCTCTCCTCTCCTCTCCTCTCCTCACCTCTCCTCTCCTCTCCTCTCCCTTCTTTCCTCTCCCTTCTTTCCTCTCCTCTCCTCTCCCTTCTTTCCTCTCCTCTCCTCTCCCTTCTTTCCTCTCCCTTCTTTCCTCTCCTCTCCTCTCCCTTCTTTCCTCTCCCTTCTTTCCTCTCCTCTCCTCTCCCTTCTTTCCTCTCCTCTCCTCTCCTTCTTTCCTCTCCTCTCCTCTCCCTTCTTTCCTCTCCTCTCCTCTCCCTTCTTTCCTCTCCTCCCTTCTTTCCTTTCCTCTCCTCTCTCTTCTTTCCTTTCCTCTCCTCCCTTCTTTCCTTTCCTCTCCTCTCTCTTCTTTCCTTTCCTCTCCTCTCCCTTCTTTCCTCTCCTCTCCCTTCTTTCCTCTCCTCGCTGTTCTTCCCTCATCTCTCATCTTCTCTCCTCTCCTCTTCATTTTCTTCTCTCCTCTTTTCTTGTTATTCGTCTTTCGTCTCTCCTTTTCTCTCCCCTTCCCTTTTCTCTTCTCTTCTCTTCTCTCCTCTCCTTTCTCTCCCCTAGCTCGCAGTCATGCGCTAGGTTCTCCAAAGTTTGTCAACCATTAACTTAGAAACACATTTTTTACAAAACTAAAATTCTTCAAAACATACTTTTCAACAAATCAATGCTTTTTAGATGGTTTCAGATTAAAATAAAAGAGAAAAACATTTAATACTTAAAAGCTAAGACTTACCTGCAGCATCTCAGCGTGTATAGATGCGCCACTGTAGCTGTCAACATAGTAGCCATCTTCATCGTCCTTCAACTCGGCAATCGTACGCGAACTGGCAGCTGGAATGACGTCATCGCTGTTTCCACCCAGAGCGAATCGTCTGAGCACGGTTGACATGCTGACAATTTGAGTTTTCAACGATTCAACTTGCAACTCTAATTCAACTATGCGCTGGTCTTTGTCAATAGCCTGACTGTTAGAGTTTGACTTGCCAGCTGCTCTGAGATCAGCGGTGGCATGCAGTCCCTGCGATTGTAGAAGTTCTTCAATGTCGACTTCGTACATCAGCGGATCGTCAATGTCACCAACAGGCGCTGATGGCATTGTGTTGTCACTGAATTAACCGAAAGGCGGAAAGAGAACCTTGGTTAGTATATATCGATCTGACTATTGCGTTACAACCCCTGGTTTGACTTTGTGAGCGGCCACGTTAGTCTAGTAAGCCTTGTGTACTAAAATTGACCCAGGGCGACAAAAACAGCCGCTGTATACACCCAGGAGTCAGCGGAATAGGCACGTAGGACGATGTCGACTTAAGAGTTGCATTGGGGTGCACACAATCCTCCTACACACTTTATGGGCAGGGATGAACGGTGAATCGAATAGGCAGCGTGAAGGGATTGTGAATGGGCTCTTCACGGGGGGGGAGCGCTGATAAAAGAAGCGTCATGTAAAAAAATTCATTTGGGAATTGCTACGATGTCAAGGCTTGGGGGGAATCGCTATAATGCTGTAATGCTATAATGACTCTTGGGGAGAACTACTAAAATTTCAAGGCTTTACGGTTAGGGTTAGGGTTAGGGTTAGGGGGTTTCAAGGTTGACAGGGGATTTTTTAGATTGCAAGGCTTATGGGGGGCATCGCTGAGATGTCAAGGGGGGTGAGTAGAAATGTTAAGGCTTATGGGGGAAATTGCTGAGATGCAAGGCTTACATTGGGATTGCTGAGGTTATTGCAAAGAAACGTTAGATGTAGTATATTAAAAAATATTGTACTCCCAAGTTTTCGGCTCCCCAAACGGGGGGGGGGGGCGCTGATTGCTAGTCATCTCTCACGGACTTAGCAAGTGCTGAATTTTGAATTTATTATATAATAAATTGGCCAAATTCTGTATGCGTTGAATTTCAATATTGCTGGATTTTCTGAAAGTATCGGCAATTCGGAATTTGTCAATAATGATAATACAACTATATTTTTAAGAGACTTGATGCAACTACACTACTAACCACACCTACAGAATCAGTAGTATAAAAACTCACCCACTGCCATCCTGAACGGCACCAGCTGTTACTCGAAACTCGTCCAACAGCTGTTGGAGCCTACCATCCTCAGTTGTTGTTGCATTGAAATTCTTACTACGAACAAAAGCCACAAACTGTACCCAGGTGGGCTGATCCTGCACACCAATGCTGACTAATAAACTGGCAAAATTGGCAATACCATGAGCAGCTGGCAAATGTTTATTGATTAAATCATCCAAATCAACTGAAGCTTGGTTGCGACAGAAAAGACACTGGAGACGAGACTGTCCTATGCTCATGTCAGTGTCTCCATCATTAGCTAGCTCAACATAATCATCATCATTATCATCGCTATCACTGCCGCAGTTATTCATACCAACAGTAGTATAGTCAGTCTGAAAGCATATTTTTCAAAATAAAATATCAAATATGTTTAAAAAACAATGGGTACATACTATGGTTATTAAGCAACCTAAAATTAGTTTTAGTTTCTATACTATATCTAAATGAACAATCAATGAAAAACTGCGCATGCAATAACCAGATTTAATAATACACAGAATGCATTTAAATGGAAATCTCAAGGCTCTAATCTAAGATATGTAGAGTCTACAAGGGTCAGCAAACGCCGGCCTTCAAAGCCTCTCTATCCAGACCTTGGGGTCTTTTGAAACTTCACGATGGCTATCCCACCTGCTTAAGGTTTGTGTCTTGTCTTACCTACTCTTTTTTGTCTCCTCTCCTCTACTCTCTCCTTTTTGTCCCTTCTCCTCTCCCCTCTCTTATATCATCACTCCTATACTCTTGTCTCCTCTCTTCTTTATTCTTTCACCTCTCTTTTCTCTAATCTCTCTTTTCTCTAATCTCTCTTCTCTATTCCCTCTCCTCTTTCTTCCTCATCTGGCCCGCAGTCATGCGCTAGTCTCTATCTAGCCCTTAAGGCAACAAAGTTTGCTAACCCCTTATGTAAAGAATCCTTTGGAATAGGTATTATTAGATAAGCAAAGTGCTTAATTCTTAATTTAAATGTTTTCAAAAGCATAACTAGGTGATAGAAAAAATATAGTTTTAGTAGAAAAGAATTCAAAACTTTATAGAAATAGCAAAATTTAGAAATTTGCAATATTAAATATCAAAGATAATCCTATGATAATAACATATATCTCTTTTATATGCTTATGTATAACTACTTTATAACATGAAATTTAGCCTAGTGAAGTTAATGGTAGACTTGTGAATAAAAGGCTAGGGGTAGATTCTTTAACATACTTAAAATAGTTTTTATCCTCAAGCAAGAACTTACTAAAGCAAGTCAAATGTAAGGAGCTACAATCTAGTCAAACTTAAAAATTTAACAATAATCAATAAAAACTAACTATATAACTTTCAATAGTATGATTATAAGATGTTCTAGCAATTAATTATAAGATGTTCTAGTATATTGAAAGTAATGGTAAGAGGGCAGCTGCTATTGTACTTTCATTTACAGTTTACAAAATTGATGTTTCTAAGAATCATGATTTCCTTTACTTCAGATACATAGACCTATCCTTGCCATCTATCTGTGTGAGACTAGTTAGCAAAAAGGTTATTAGGAGTTAGGAATCCTCTGAGAGCTAAACTTAGACATGCTCAAGCATGGACAATTTTAGTCAGTGCCAAGACTGTGCCACTTAGGCCATTTGCAACCATTGAGTCCTGTCAATTAGACATTGAAATCTCTGAGACTAGTTGATAACTGTTCTAGCATTATTTATTTGCATAGGACCCAAACAGGGCCTTTCATTGTGGATTTTATGGTACTTACACTGATAGCAACCTTTAATTTTAGATTTTTTCCTAGTTTTAGTCCTCATACACATCCTTGATAAGGTTGCTTTGGGCATCAGCAGTCCCTATCAACCCTGCAATAATAGTGAAAGCCAAACCCAAAAGCACAATACTAGTGGCAGCAGTAGAATAGACACCAAGGCCCTGAGCAACCAACTAGCCAGTACTATAGTGGTGGCAGCAGTGGGATTCTTGGCAATTTCATCATTGCCCATACAAGCAACCAAGATCTAAAACATGTCAGTGGTAACAATGGTGGGATACAAACCAAACAACTAAAAAACCAAAACCTACAGTACATCACAAGCATATTCAATGGCACAATGCAGCTCTGCAAATATTTTGTAGTAGATTCTTTTTTCAAATACTGCATTTTAGAAATCCAAGACATTCTTGATGGGATTTATATCTAGGGACTAGAAAGGTCAACAGAGTGCATAGCTATATCATTAGCTTACAATAATAGCATGATCACCTTAGACAATCCCAAATTAGCAATGCACTCCAGGTGTACCATAAGAAGCACTTGTAATAAGTGAGTAAAATGTATCTCACTTGGAGGAAAAAACTTGACTGTTGCTGAGTATATTATACCAAATCTGAAATTTAAAACTAAACCTACCTTAGTAAGTTTCAAAAATGGCTAGCTAGTCTAATAGATAATTAATTTCTTTTTCTTTCTGTAATCAATATAGTTTTTCATATTAAAAGTTGTTTTATAGTTGAAGACAATAAAAAAGTCAAAAATTTGTAAACAATGTTATAATATATTGTTATATATTATTATATCTTATATCTAAAGCTGAGTGGGTCGATCGATCAATCAATCAACCGGCCGGGTTTAACGTGTATCTCCTCCTAGATGGCTGGCAACTCAAATGTGGGACTTATATATATCAATGCAGAATTTTACTACACAACAAATAGGCTATTTTAATGTTAAAAAATTAAAAGTTAAGTCCATTAAAAAAGCAGAAAACTGTTTTCTTAACCTTCTTTGGCCACTTTGCCTCTTCAGTGGAAGGGTAGTGGCATAAATTGTAAAAACAACCTCCCCAACCTCCCCTCACGGGCCGCTGTGTATTGGAAGGGTGGGTGACGTGTGTTCTGGGTTCAATGCAAATAAAACCCCGCGTGTTTGGGGTGCAGTTAAATTTAATGATTTCCCCGGCACGGGGGGTTGCTTTTGGCTGAGTGTACATAGCAGTTGTACAGTGTAAACAGATAGATAGGTTAGGACTGTGTCGAGATTCAATTGGTTTTATTATTGGCGCCTTTTTCCATAGGCAGCCCTGTGTATTAGCTTGGCAGTTGGCAGTGAATAAACTTGCGAGCTTCTCTAGCAAACAGTCAGGAAATCGGTAAATTTCAAACGCTAACTGTTCCTCGAGTTTTAAACTTTGAGAGGAGAGGCTTATATTTCTAGAAAGATCTTGCAAGGCTGAGTTCGGGGATATAAGTTGTTTGCTTTAAATATAAAAACTAAAAGCTCTGCATTGGGAAAACTATTTTCATACTTTTTACTTTTTGCAAAGATTGTACTCATTTTGGGGTTCAATGGGGGTTTGATTCGATGGACCCCCCCCCAACAGTTGGGCGGTTCAATTTCTAGCTGCCACTGCGTATTGGAAGGGGGTCGGTCGCTGTGTATTGGACAGTTGATTTAGATTGCGCAATCTTTTTGTTAACTTTACCTGAGGCTGAGAGTCTGAGACTGATTCTGACTGACAGAAATAAACTGCGCAATCAATTATTGATTCAATTAGCTCAATTTTTTATTGGCCCCTTTTAACACGCAGCTGTGCAGCTCCAACCCTAACCCTAACAAATTAATCTTGAGAGCTGATTTTTTTTGACGGAGAAAATTTCGATTGAGTCCAGTTTCATAAAGAGAATTTTGATGGTTTCAGAAATTCAGTTTCATGGAGAGGATTTCGGTTTCGCGGAGAGGATTTCTGTTTCCCTGAGAGAATTTTGATGGATTTGGCATCTTCAGTCAGTCAGAAAAGAGAGTAAAGAGAAGAGAGAAAAGAGAGGAGGGAAGAGATGATAAAAAACAGGCTAGAAATGAGAGAGGAGAGATTAGACATGACAGATGGGAGAAAAGAGGGGAGTAAGGTGGGAACGAAGAGGGGGAGAAGAAAAGAGGAGGGAAATGAGAGGGAATATATGAGATAGCAGAGGGAGACAGGAGAGATGAGAGGAGAGAGAAGAGAGGAGCTGAGAGTAGAGGAGAAAGAAAGAGTGAGATGAGAGATGAGGGATGAGAGATGAGATAGGAGAGAAGAAAGAAGAGAGGAGAGAGTAGAAAACAGGGGAGAAAGGAGACAGGAGAGAGTATAGATGAAAGACGAGGGAGAAGAGATAAATAAGGTGGTAGAGATGAGAGAAGTGAGAGGAGAGAGAAGCGAGAGAAGGGAGAGAGGAGAGATGAGAGAATTAAGAGAAGAAAGTAGTGAGGAGAGGAGAGATAAGAGATGCGATGAGAATAGAAGAGAGAAGAGATTAGACAGAAGAAGCTGAGTCTGGACAATCGCAGTCAGTTTTTGCGAACAGGGAAAATAAGATATAGTATTTGAAAGGCTTTACAGATGATGGAGATGATTTGGAAAATGGGATTGAAGTCATGTAGGAATTTCAGCTGATGGATTTCAGGGAATGGAATTCTGGTGATGGGAGTTCTTCCCCTTTCTCCTCCATTGGAGGAGTTGGCCTCGTATTGTCATTTATGCCCAACCTCAAAATTTTGCTTATCTGGTATGACTTAGTTTTGTACAGATTTGCAACTTAGTTCTGTTGTGTATGCGGCTTGTACACTGGTTAGGGTTCTTGCGTTCTGATTGGCTGGGGGTTTTGTCTGTCTGCCCAGATCTGACTAGGCCAAGTGGGGGGTTTGCTGAATCATGCTGGTTAGTAGGTGAATTATAATATAAGTGCGCACTAGCCTTTCAAGCCTTTGTTACTTTTCTACCTTGCAATCGCTTCTTGCATCTTATTCATTTGGCTATGCTGCCTCAAGGTACAACATGGCGACAAGTCTAAGCATTTCCGAGCCACACATGTTTCTTGCCCACCCAGGACAGCAACACAGGCCTTAAAATTGTTGGATTGAAGGATTCAAGATTTACCTGGAGGCCTTGGATCTAAATGAAGCATCAGATGCATGCAAGAAGGCAATTCTCATTCATCTGCTAGGTGAGAAGGGCTAGAGAGTCTACACACTGAGGAATCTGCCCGCAACAAGCGTTGATACGTTTGACAAGCTGGTGGCTGCACTGAAAACAATCTTTAGTCAGTCGTACAGCATGATCAGCAACTGCTACAAGTTCAAGTCATGCACCCAGATGCCAGGCGAACCGGTCAGCCAGTTTGTTGATGCCCTCTGAAAACTTGCAGCAGACTGCAAATATGGTGCTCTCCATGACCAAATTATCCAGGACCAGATCATTGAGAAGACCTATTTGCCACATATCTGAGAGTGACTACTCATGGAGAAGGAGCTTGAGCTGGATAGGGCTCGAGCTCGATGACATTTGTGGTTCAGGTTGAATCTGCAATCAACGACACCAAGAAGCTGTGTGATGGCAAGAGCGACAAGGATGAGTCCCGCATCCAGAAGGTCAGCCAGCGTACGCCATCATACAAGGGACCCAAGCATGCGGCCGCAGAAATCCGGCACAGAGACATGGTGCCGCAACTGCGAGAGGGCTGGGCACGCCACCTGCGCCTTAGAGTGTCCAGCAAAAGACAAGACCTGCTTGCACTGCCACAAGGTCTGACACTTCAAAGCTTGCTGCCAACAGCGACGCTAGGTTTGCGCCATAAAGGACGAAGACAACGAGCCATTTGTATGAATATGAAGTGTTGCTCCTTAACTCCACAACGTGCAGCATTGCTGACATCGACGTCAGGCTCCTATTGGACATGGGCTCAAGAGTCAACATCATTAATGAGAAGACTATGAAATGCCTGCCAAAGCAACCTGTCATCACACTGACTCTGAAGCAGCTGTTCTTGTACAGAGGCTCCGCAATTGACGTGCTCGAGACTGCAGAGCTGTGCGTTGTGCACTGCGGCAAGTCCGCCATCTGCCGCTTCTTCATTGCTGAACAAGGTGCCAACATCCTCAGTCTCAATGGCATAGACAAGCTGGGATTCTCAATCCGAGCCAATGCAATCAGCAGCATCCATTACATCGCTGGAGAGTTCCCAGGAATCTTTGATGGCATTGGTATGACCAAGAAGTTTTGCCATCGACCATAGCTGCGCCAGGATGCGACACCGACAGTTGAGCCACTGCGCCGAATGCCGCTGGCATTTCAGGACCGCGTGAAGGACAAGCTAAGCAAGATGAGGCTGCAGGTGTCATCGAGAAGACTGATGCCTCTCTCTGGTTTCCAATCTAGTTGTATCCAAGAATGGCGACCTGCAACTATGCATTGATCTGCACAACTGTAACCAAGGGATAAGTTTCCCATGCCAACCCAGGAGGAGCTGGCCGCAGAGTTTGCAGGTGCACAGATCTTCAGCAAGCTAGACCTGAAGTCAGAGCTACCTGCAGATCCCACTGCACCCCAGCAGTAGGCAGCTGACTGCATTCATCACTCACTGTGGGCTTTACCAGTTCATGAGGGTTCCATTTGACATGTCCAATTCCAGTGCCTGTTTCTAGAAAATCCTGTCAACCATTCTTGCCAACATCAAGGGTGTCTGGCACTTAGTGGACAACATCGTCATTCACGGCGTCAACTCTGATGAGCATGGCAAGCAGCTTCAGGCAGTACTTGAACATCTTAGTGAAAATGGGCTGACACTGAACAAGGAGAAATGCCAGATGCCAGAAATTGTGTTCTTGGGCTACAGGATCTCAGCCAATGGAGTTCGACCATCCAAGTCTAACATTGAAGACGTGCTCTGCATCCCAGCACTGATGACAGCATGGGGCATCTTGTCATTCCTGTCAACGTCAACTACTTTGCCAAGTTCATACCCAATTTCGCTAAGACAGTGAGACCACTGCGAAAGCTGCTCAAGAAGGACACTGTCTTCCACTAGACGAGTGAGTGGGATGCTGCTTTTGCCAAACTCAAGCAACAGCTGACGAGTCTGCTGGTGCTAAGCCATTTGAATGCAATGCTGACACAATTGTTGAGTGCAATGCATCTGACTTTGCGCTTGGTGCGTGCTGCTTCAACGCATAGGCAGTCAGAGAAGCCGGTGGCCTACGCCTCGCAAGCACTGACACCAACAGAGTCCAGATACTCAGCTAGCAAGAAAAAGGCCCTGGTGTGTATCTGGGCTCTCAAGCGCTGGCACATCTACACCTACGGCAGATGGCTGACTTTGCACACTGACCATTTGGCTCCCAAGGCACTGCTGTGTACCCAAGGCACTGGGCACAAGCCGCTGCGGATCCACCAATGGAATGACTGGCTCCTGCAGTACAACTTCAGCATTGAGTATAAGCCTAGAAAGGACAATGTTGTGCCAGACTTCCTGCCCCATTTCGAGCAACCACCCAAGTTGACAGACAGCAACGATAATGACGACAAGATCACCGACATCCACCAGGTGCTAGACGGGATTCTATTGGCCGAGCTGCTGGACAGGCACTTGCAGCCTGATCCACTCATTTGCAGTGTCTCCACAAAGCTTCAAGCAAACTGGAAGGAGCCACAACAGATGAGGAGAAAATCTTCAAGCTCTGAAGACGAGATGTCAATGGTTGGCAACTTCCTGGTTTGCGGCAACTGTGCGGTTGTGCCCAAGAGTCTATGCACCACTGCACTAGCGCTGATCCACTAGGGACATTGTGGCATTGTCAAGATGAAGCACTGAGCTCGCGATACGGTCTGGTAGCCAGGAATCGACACCCAACTGGAGGATCTGGCCAAGTCCTGCGTCAGCTGCTGCCTAGCAGAGAAGTGGAAGCGACCCGCTGCTCCATTGCAGACAACTGAGTGGACCAAAGAGCTGTTTAGCTAGATTTAGCTGGACATCTTTGGCAAGATCCACGAAGCACCAGCCAGCAGCCAATTTGCAATTGTTGCCATTGACCTACACTCCAAGTGGCCAGAGATTTGGACTATGGCTTCAATGACGACCAAGGTCATCGCCAACTTCCTCAAGGACCTGTTTGCTTGATGGGACTTCCAGGCAAGATCATGACTGACAACGGACCACAGTTCACCAGCTACGCCTTCAAGGAGTTTCTAGTCAGCTACTGTGTGCAGCATGCGAGGACCTTGCTGTACTATTAGCAGTCAAACTCAAATGTTGAGTGCCTCAACTGCACCCTGAAGGAGTCGCTAAAGGCGCAACTCAAGGATGGCATCAGCTTCAAGGAAGCAATCTGCAAGTTTCTGCAATGCTACCGGTTGATAGCAAATGCAACCACGGCCTGACTCCGGCTGAGCTGATAGTTGTTGGCCATTTCAAGGACCTCTGAGCCAGTGGAACCGAGGCATCCACCCCCTGATTCCAACGGTGCCATCAGAGAGAGCATCGAGGCCAGGCCAACAAGGAGAAAGCTAGGCTGGCTACCGACCGGTGCTGAGGAGCCCGACCACTGCAGACTGGCAACTTGTGCACATCTGCAGGCCACAGAGGGCCAACAAGCTGGCAACAAGGCTTGGCGAGACTCGAATGATTCCCCCGTGGCTGGGCCTGGAATCCTGGCAGCTAGACAGTGGCACGCGATGGCACTCTGAC
>NIVC01001859.1:32500-56734 GCA_002269645.1 Macrostomum lignano | reverse complement strand
AGTAACTATATTGTTAGACCCTTGATGAAAATACACTACTACTAACCACACCTACAGAATCAGTAGTATAAAAACTCACCCACTGCCATCCTGAACGGCACCAGCTGTTACTCGAAACTCGTCCAACAGCTGTTGGAGCCTACCATCCTCAGTTGTTGTTGCATTGAAATTCTTACTACGAACAAAAGCCACAAACTGTACCCAGGTGGGCTGATCCTGCACACCAATGCTGACTAATAAACTGGCAAAATTGGCAATACCATGAGCAGCTGGCAAATGTTTATTGATTAAATCATCCAAATCAACTGAAGCTTGGTTGCGACAGAAAAGACACTGGAGACGAGACTGTCCTATGCTCATGTCAGTGTCTCCATCATTAGCTAGCTCAACATAATCATCATCATTATCATCGCTATCACTGCCGCAGTTATTCATACCAACAGTAGTATAGTCAGTCTGAAAGCATATTTTTCAAAATAAAATATCAAATATGTTTAAAAAACAATGGGTACATACTATGGTTATTAAGCAACCTAAAATTAGTTTTAGTTTCTATACTATATCTAAATGAACAATCAATGAAAAACTGCGCATGCAATAACCAGATTTAATAATACACAGAATGCATTTAAATGGAATCTCAAGGCTCTAATCTAAGATATGTAGAGTCTACAAGGGTCAGCAAACGCCGGCCTTCAAAGCCTCTCTATCCAGACCTTGGGGTCTTTTGAAACTTCACGATGGCTATCCCACCTGCTTAAGGTTTGTGTCTTGTCTTACCTACTCTTTTTTGTCTCCTCTCCTCTACTCTCTCCTTTTTGTCCCTTCCCTCTCCCCTCTCTTATATCATCACTCCTATACTCTTGTCTCCTCTCTTCTTTATTCTTTCACCTCTCTTTTCTCTAATCTCTCTTTTCTCTAATCTCTCTTCTCTATTCCCTCTCCTTTTCTTCCTCATCTGGCCCGCAGTCATGCGCTAGTCTCTATCTAGCCCTTAAGGCAACAAAGTTTGCTAACCCCTTATGTAAAGAATCCTTTGGAATAGGTATTATTAGATAAGCAAAGTGCTTAATTCTTAATTTAAATGTTTTCAAAAGCATAACTAGGTGATAGAAAAAATATAGTTTTAGTAGAAAAGAATTCAAAACTTTATAGAAATAGCAAAATTTAGAAATTTGCAATATTAAATATCAAAGATAATCCTATGATAATAACATATATCTCTTTTATATGCTTATGTATAACTACTTTATAACATGAAATTTAGCCTAGTGAAGTTAATGGTAGACTTGTGAATAAAAGGCTAGGGGTAGATTCTTTAACATACTTAAAATAGTTTTTATCCTCAAGCAAGAACTTACTAAAGCAAGTCAAATGTAAGGAGCTACAATCTAGTCAAACTTAAAAATTTAACAATAATCAATAAAAACTAACTATATAACTTTCAATAGTATGATTATAAGATGTTCTAGCAATTAATTATAAGATGTTCTAGTATATTGAAAGTAATGGTAAGAGGGCAGCTGCTATTGTACTTTCATTTACAGTTTACAAAATTGATGTTTCTAAGAATCATGATTTCCTTTACTTCAGATACATAGACCTATCCTTGCCATCTATCTGTGTGAGACTAGTTAGCAAAAAGGTTATTAGGAGTTAGGAATCCTCTGAGAGCTAAACTTAGACATGCTCAAGCATGGACAATTTTAGTCAGTGCCAAGACTGTGCCACTTAGGCCATTTGCAACCATTGAGTCCTGTCAATTAGACATTGAAATCTCTGAGACTAGTTGATAACTGTTCTAGCATTATTTATTTGCATAGGACCCAAACAGGGCCTTTCATTGTGGATTTTATGGTACTTACGCTGATAGCAACCTTTAATTTTAGATTTTTTCCTAGTTTTAGTCCTCATACACATCCTTGATAAGGTTGCTTTGGGCATCAGCAGTCCCTATCAACCCTGCAATAATAGTGAAAGCCAAACCCAAAAGCACAATACTAGTGGCAGCAGTAGAATAGACACCAAGGCCCTGAGCAACCAACTAGCCAGTACTATATGGTGGCAGCAGTGGGATTCTTGGCAATTTCATCATTGCCCATACAAGCAACCAAGATCTAAAACATGTCAGTGGTAACAATGGTGGGATACAAACCAAACAACTAAAAAACCAAAACCTACAGTACATCACAAGCATATTCAATGGCACAATGCAGCTCTGCAAATATTTTGTAGTAGATTCTTTTTTCAAATACTGCATTTTAGAAATCCAAGACATTCTTGATGGGATTTATATCTAGGGACTAGAAAGGTCAACAGAGTGCATAGCTGTATCATTAGCTTACAATAATAGCATGATCACCTTAGACAATCCCAAATTAGCAATGCACTCCAGGTGTACCATAAGAAGCACTTGTAATAAGTGAGTAAAATGTATCCCACTTGGAGGAAAAAACTTGACTGTTGCTGAGTATATTATACCAAATCTGAAATTTAAAACTAAACCTACCTTAGTAAGTTTCAAAAATGGCTAGCTAGTCTAATAGATAATTAATTTCTTTTTCTTTCTGTAATCAATATAGTTTTTCATATTAAAAGTTGTTTTATAGTTGAAGACAATAAAAAAAGTCAAAAATTTGTAAACAATGTTATAATATATTATTATATATTATTATATCTTATATCTAAAGCTGAGTGGGTCGATCGATCGATCAATCAACCAGCCGGGTTTAACGCGTATCTCCTCCTAGATGGCTAGCAACTCAAATGCGGGACTTATATATATCAATGCAGAATTTTCCTACACAACAAATAGGCTATTTTAATGTTAAAAAATTAAAAGTTGAGTCCATTAAAAAAGCAGAAAACTGTTTTCTTAACCTTCTTTGGCCACTTTGCCTCTTCAGTGGAGGGGTAGTGGCATAAATTGTAAAAACAACCTCCCCAACCTCCCCCCGCGGGCCGCTGTGTATTGGAAGGGTGGGTGACGTGTGTTCTGGGTTCAATGCAAATAAAACCCCGCGTGTTTGGGGTGCAGTTAAATTTAATGATTTCCCCGGCACGGGGGGTTGCTTTTGGCTGAGTGTACATAGCAGTTGTACAGTGTAAACAGATAGATAGGATAGGACTGTGTCGAGATTCAATTGGTTTTATTATTGGCGCCTTTTTCCATAGGCAGCCCTGTGTATTAGCTTGGCAGTTGGCAGTGAATAAACTTGCGAGCTTCTCTAGCAAACAGTCAGGAAATCGGTAAATTTCAAACGCTAACTGTTCCTCGAGTTTTAAACTTTGAGAGGAGAGGCTTATATTTCTGGAAAGATCTTGCAACGCTGAGTTCGGGGATATAAGTTGTTTGCTTTAAATATAAAAACTAAAAGCTCTGCATTGGGAAAACTATTTTCATACTTTTTACTTTTTGCAAAGATTGTACTCATTTTGGGGTTCAATGGGGGTTTGATTCGATGGACCCCCCCCCAACAGTTGGGCGGTTCAATTTCTAGCTGCCACTGCGTATTGGAAGGGGGTCGGTCGCTGTGTATTGGACAGTTGATTTAGATTGCGCAATCTTTTTGTTAACTTTACCTGAGGCTGAGAGTCTGAGACTGATTCTGACTGACAGAAATAAACTGCGCAATCAATTATTGATTCAATTAGCTCAATTTTTATTGGCCCCTTTTAACACGCAGCTGTGCAGCTCCAACCCTAACCCTAACAAATTAATCTTGAGAGCTGATTCTTTTTGACAGAGAAAATTTTGATTGAGTCCAGTTTCATAAAGAGAATTTTGATGGTTTCAGAAATTCAGTTTCATGGAGAGGATTTCGGTTTCGCGGAGAGGATTTCTGTTTCCCTGAGAGAATTTTGATGGATTTGGCATCTTCAGTCAGTCAGAAAAGAGAGTAAAGAGAAGAGAGAAAAGAGAGGAGGGAAGAGATGATAAAAAACAGGCTAGAAATGAGAGAGGAGAGATTAGACATGACAGATGGGAGAAAAGAGGGGAGTAAGGTGGGAACGAAGAGGGAGAGAGAAGAAAAGAGGAGGGAAATGAAAGGGAATATATGAGATAGCAGAGGGAGACAGGAGAGATGAGAGGAGAGAGAAGAGAGGAGCTTAGAGTAGAGGAGAAAGAAAGAGTGAGATGAGAGATGAGGGATGAGAGATGAGATAGGAGAGAAGAAAGAAGAGAGGAGAGAGTAGAAAACAGGGGAGAAAGGAGACAGGAGAGAGTATAGATGAAAGACGAGGGAGAAGAGATAAATAAGGTGGTAGAGATGAGAGAAGTGAGAGGAGAGAGAAGCGAGAGAAGGGAGAGAGGAGAGATGAGAGAATTAAGAGAAGAAAGTAGTGAGGAGAGGAGAGATAAGAGATGCGATGAGAAGAGAAGAGAGAAGAGATTAGACAGAAGAAGCTGAGTCTGGACAATTGCAGTCAGTTTTTGCAAACAGGGAAAATAAGATATGGTATTTGAAAGGCTTTACAGATGATGGAGATGATTTGGAAAATGGGATTGAAGTCATGTAGGAATTTCAGCTGATGGATTTCAGGGAATGGAATTCTGGTGATGGGAGTTCTTCCCCTTTCTCCTCCATTGGAGGAGTTGGCCTCGTATTGTCATATATGCCCAACCTCAAAATTTTGCTTATCTGGTATGACTTAGTTTTGTACAGATTTGCAACTTAGTTCTGTTGTGTATGCGGCTTGTACACTGGTTAGGGTTCTTGCATTCTGATTGGCTGGGGGTTTTGTCTGTCTGCCCAGATCTGACTAGGCCAAGTGGGGGTTTGCTGAATCATGCTGGTTAGTAGGTAAATTATAATATAAGTGCGCACCAGCCTTTCAAGCCTTTGTTACTTTTCTACCTTGCAATCGCTTCTTGCATCTTATTCATTTGGCTATGCTGCCTCAAGGTACAACATGGCGACAAGTCTAAGCATTTCCGAGCCACGCGTGTTTCTTGCCCACCTAGGACAGCAACACATGCCTTAAAATTGTTGGATTGAAGGATTCAAGATTTACCTGGAGGCCTTGGATCTAAATGAAGCATCAGATGCATGCAAGAAGGCAATTCTCATTCATCTGCTAGGTGAGGAGGGCCAGAGAGTCTACACACTGAGGAATCTGCCCGCGACAAGCGTTGATACGTTTGACAAGCTGGTGGCTGCACTGAAAACAATCTTTAGTCAGTCGTACAGCATGATCAGCAACTGCTACAAGTTCAAGTCATGCACCCAGATGCCAGGCGAACCAGTCAGCCAGTTTGTTGATGCCCTCTGAAAACTTGCAGCAGACTGCAAATATGGTGCTCTCCGTGACCAAATTATCCGGGACCAGATCATTGAGAAGACCTATTTGCCACATATCTGAGAGTGACTACTCATGGAGAAGGAGCTTGAGCTGGATAGGGCTCGAGCTCGATGACATTTGTGGTTCAGGTTGAATCTGCAATCAACGACACCAAGAAGCTGTGTGATGGCAAGAGCGACAAGGATGAGTCCCGCATCCAGAAGGTCAGCCAGTGTACGCCATCATACAAGGGACCCAAGCATGCGGCACCGCAGAAATCCGGCACAGAGACATGGTGCCGCAACTGCAAGAGGGCTGGGCACGCCACCTGCGCCTTAGAGTGTCCAGCAAAAGACAAGACCTGCTTGCACTGCCACAAGGTCTGACACTTCAAAGCTTGCTGCCAACAGCGACGCTAGGTTTGCGCCATAAAGGACAAAGACAACGAGCCATTTGTATGAATATGAAGTGTTGCTCCTTAACTCCACAACGTGCAGCATTGCTGACATCGACGTCAGGCTCCTATTGGACATGGGCTCAAGAGTCAACATCATTAATGAGAAGACTATGAAATGCCTGCCAAAGCAACCTGTCATCACACTGACTCTGAAGCAGCTGTTCTTGTACAGAGGCTCCGCAATGGACGTGCTCGAGACTGCAGAGCTGTGCGTTGTGCACTGCGGCAAGTCCGCCATCTGCTGCTTCTTCATTGCTGAACAAGGTGCCAACATCCTCAGTCTCAATGGCATAAACAAGCTGGGATTCTCAATCCGAGCCAATGCAATCAGCAGCATCCATTACATCGCTGGAGAGTTCCCAGGAATCTTTGATGGCATTGGTATGACCAAGAAGTTTTGCCATCGACCATAGCTGCGCCAGGATGCGACACCGACAGTTGAGCCACTGCGCCGAATGCCGCTGGCATTTCAGGACCGCGTGAAGGACAAGCTAAGCAAGATGAAGGCTGCAGGTGTCATCGAGAAGACTGATGCCTCTCTCTGGGTTTCCAATCTAGTTGTATCCAAGAATGGCGACCTGCAACTATGCATTGATCTGCACAACTGTAACCAAGGGATAAGTTTCCCATGCCAACCCAGGAGGAGCTGGCCGCAGAGTTTGCAGGCGCACAGATCTTCAGCAAGCTAGACCTGAAGTCAGAGCTACCTGCAGATCCCACTGCACCCCAGCAGTAGGCAGCTGACTGCATTCATCACTCACTGTGGGCTTTACCAGTTCATGAGGGTTCTATTTGACATGTCCAATCCCAGTGCCTGTTTCTAGAAAATCCTGTCAACCATTCTTGCCGACATCAAGGGTGTCTGGCACTTAGTGGACAACATCGTCATTCACGGCGTCAACTCTGAGGAGCATGGCAAGCAGCTTCAGGCAGTACTTGAACATCTTAGTGAAAATGGGCTGACACTGAACAAGAAGAAATGCCAGATTGGCATCTTAGAAATTGTGTTCTTGGGCTACAGGATCTCAGCCAATGGAGTTCGACCATCCAAGTCTAACATTGAAGACGTGCTCTGCATCCCAGCACTGATGACAGCATGGGGCATCTTGTCATTTCTGTCAACTGTCAACTACTTTGCCGAGTTCATACCCAATTTCGCTAAGACAGTGAGACCACTGCGAAAGCTGCTCAAGAAGGACACTGTCTTCCACTGGACGAGTGAGTGGGATGCTGCTTTTGCCAAACTCAAGCAACAGCTGACGAGTCTGCTGGTGCTAAGCCACTTTGAATGCAATGCTGACACAATTGTTGAGTGCAATGCATCTGACTTTGCGCTTGGTGCAGTGCTGCTTCAACGCATAGGCGAGTCAGAGAAGCCGGTGGCCTACGCCTCGCAAGCACTGACACCAACAGAGTCCAGATACTCAGCTAGCAAGAAAAAGGCCCTGGTGTGTATCTGGGCTCTCAAGCGCTGGCACATCTACACCTATGGCAGATGGCTGACTTTGCGCACTGACCATTTGGCTCCCAAGGCACTGCTGTGTACCCAAGGCACTGGGCACAAGCCGCTGCGGATCCACCAATGGAATGACTGGCTCCTGTAGTACAACTTCAGCATTGAGTATAAGCCTGGAAAGGACAATGTTGTGCCAGACTTCCTGCCCCATTTCGAGCAACCACCCAAGTTGACAGACAGCAACGATAATGACGACAAGATCACCGACATCCACCAGGTGCTAGATGGGATTCTATTGGCCGAGCTGCTGGACAGGCACTTGCAGCCTGATCCACTCATTTGCAGTGTCTCCACAAAGCTTCAAGCAAACTGGAAGGAGCCACCAACAGATGAGGAGAAAATCTTCAAGCTCTGAGACGAGATGTCAATGGTTGGCAACTTCCTGGTTTGCGGCAACTGCGCGGTTGTGCCCAAGAGTCTATGCACCACTGCACTAGCGCTGATCCACTAGGGACATTGTGGCATTGTCAAGATGAAGCACTGAGCTCGCGATACGGTCTGGTGGCCAGGAATCGACACCCAACTGGAGGATCTGGCCAAGTCCTGTGTCAGCTGCTGCCTGGCAGAGAAGTGGAAGCGACCCGCTGCTCCATTGCAGACAACTGAGTGGACCAAAGAGCTGTTTAGCTAGATTTAGCTGGACATCTTTGGCAAGATCCACGAAGCACCAGCCAGCAGCCAATTTGCAATTGTTGCCATTGACCTACACTCCAAGTGGCCAGAGATTTGGACTATGGCTTCAATGACAACCAAGGTCATCGCCAACTTCCTCAAGGACCTGTTTGCTCGATGGGACTTCCAGGCAAGATCATGACTGACAACGGACCACAGTTCACCAGCTACGCCTTCAAGGAGTTTCTAGTCAGCTACTGTGTGCAGCATGCGAGGACCTTGCTGTACCATTAGCAGTCAAACTCAAATGTTGAGTGCCTCAACTGCACCCTGAAGGAGTCGCTAAAGGCGCAACTCAAGGATGGCATCAGCTTCAAGGAAGCAATCTGCAAGTTTCTGCAATGCTACCGGTTGATAGCAAATGCAACCACGGGCCAGACTCCGGCTGAGCTGATAGTTGGTTGGCCATTTCAAGGACCTCTGAGCCAGTGGAACCGAGGCATCCACCCCCTGATTCCAATGGTGCCATCAGAGACCGAGCATCGAGGCCAGGCCAACAAGGAGAAAGCCAGGCTGGCTACCGACCGGCGCTGAGGAGCCCGACCACTGCAGACTGGCAACTCCGTACACATCCGCAGGCCACAGAGGGCCAACAAGCTGGCAACAAGGCTTGGCGAGACTCGAATGATTCCCCCGTGGCTGGGCCTAGAATCCTGGCAGCTAGACAGTGGCACGCGATGGCACTCTGACAATCTGGTTCACGTTCCAAATACACTATCAGTGGATAGCCACACAACTGATGCCAGACTTAGTGCTCTGATGGCGCCAACACCGGTGCCAGTGCTAGTGCCGCTGGCAAGGGCGCCAACAAACAAGACGCCGCCAACTCCGCCAAGACAAAGCAGTTGAACCAGAAGAGCTCCGGTCCAGTTCAGCATGAGTTGATTTGGGAACTGAATAACTTTTGACTGTGCGCACTCTATGGACTGTTGTGTTCCCCATGCATTGCTTTTGTTTGATTTTTGAGGGGGGTGATGTTGTGTATGCGGCTTGTATGCCGGTTAGGGTTCTTGCATTTTGATTGGCTGGGGGGGGGGTTGTCTGTCTGCCCAGACTAGCCTAGGCTAGGTGGGGGTTTGCTGAATCATGCTGGTTAGTAGGTAAATTTTAATATAAGTGTGCACCAGCCTTTCAAGCCTTTGTTACTTTTCTACCCTGCAATTGCTTCTTGAATTGTAATTCATTTGGCCACGCTGCCTCAAAGTACAAGTTCCTCTCAATTGCGACTTAATTTTCATTTTGTATTTGACTTTTCTTGCCTTTTTTCTATTCTTCTCTTTTTGTTTCTCTCTCCTCTTTTTCCTCTATCTTTTTTTCCTTTTTTCTTTTCTTTTCCTCTCCTTTTTTTCTCCCATTTCTTGTATTTTCAATTTTGCAACTTACCTTGGCTAGTAGCCATTTTACCTCTCTAGTTTGGATGGGTCAGATGGGTATTAGGCATGTATGTATATTGCAGACTTTTGTAATATATAATATCTAGTGTATAATGCAAAAGGTTGATTAGGCCCCTAAGAATGAAAAAAGCTATTAATATTAGTATTTATTGTAGCTATTTCTATAATAACTTTTTTATTTTATTTATTACTCCATATTAAACTTGTCTTTTTTATTAGTTTATATCATAGAAAAGCCCTAGATTAATTTTTCAAAGCATTTTAAAAAAGATTATATAATTTGTTATTATCTTTACAAAAATTTGGCTTAATATTAGTTTAATTAACTTTTTATTAAAGTTTTTCTATTAAAATTTTGTGTTTTCAATGATAAAATATTTTTTATTTTATATAACTTTTTTAAAACAATTATTAGAGCCTATTCATTCAAAAATTGATCAATAAACCAAAGGGTGAAAGGTCTAGTATTGCCATTAAAACTGGGTCTACATTAGTACTTTTGTTTATTATATTACTTGGTTGGGGCTTACAAAAGTGACTAGGCCCCTATCATGATTTTAGGGGCCTAATAGTAATAATAATCACAGAAATTATTACTTATTATTACTTTAATTATTTAGTCACAAAAATCAAATATGATAATAGGCCTAATCTGCACAATAGATACATCCATTAAGACTTAATAGATAGGCCTAGCCTAGGCCTAGTAGAAATATATAATATGTAATTTTACCTATTTATAATGCCTTAGAACAATAAAAACATACAAGTTTTTGGACCCTACAAAGCCTAATGGCCTCAAAATTCCAACATAGAACTTTTCCCACTAGGCACATACACATACAAAAAGAGGATAATCACAGACCTTACAAAAATTTAAGAAAGTAGAAGAGATCAATAAAATATGTTAAGTTAACACTTTACCTCCTACCTATAAATTCAAATAGGCCTAAAGTATTTTTGTCAAATTTGTGGTAGTTGGCACTGCATTGTTGGCACTGAGTCCCACTGGCATTTTCATTACTTTGCAAGTTTGCCCCTCCTGACCCTAGCCAAGCCAATGCTCGTTACTCCTACATCTCCTATCAGCATCAATCGTTATTAACAGTTAGTCGGGTCGGGGCAGGGCCTATAAATAGATCGCTGTCCATCTTCAGAGATCAGGCAAGCGCGGCTAATCCGCATCGCATCGCGCATATGCCTAGCATAAGCATGATAAGTTTCCTTTCCTTCTGTCGTCATCGTGTCAGAATCAGAGTATTTAAGATTTTGGCAATTAATATATTTTACTGACCAATCAGAGTTCCACTATTACACAACCACCATAGTCGCAAGCTTCCCTTTCAATTAATAAGGTGGTGTAGGTGACTATGCCCCCCTGATTCACCGGTATTCCACTCACGAAGTTGTGCAATGCATGCAGTTCGCAAGAGCGCGTGTCCGACTTGAATTTTTTTCTGCGAAACTACCATTTATTAAAACATCAGAAACAAATAACTGTACTTATATCTGATAAAAAGAAAAGTTTAAAAACTTTGTGTTCTTTTTAATTTTATTCACATTAACTTTGTAAAATATTTTATGGTTCTTTTAGAAATTTTCTATTGGGTGTGACACTTCTCTTTCAAAAATTCAACGTGGGTTTTTTGAACATTTATTAAGTCTGTAGACAAGCCCATGGATGATTACAGATACTGAAACTAAAATAGTGAAGAAGACTCTTTACTAGGAAAAAGGCTGTAGGCCTATTTAAATTTTTTGCTTTTTAAACTCAACCGCTAATAGTTTTAAGAGAAACGATCCAAGAGTTAATATATTCTATCCTAACTTGTATGCTATTCATTATTTATTTTATTAATTATTTAAAGCATCTGAAATCTTAAAATGACAAGTAATGTCAGTGACTTGCTTCCGGAGCAAATGGATGAGCTGGTTGCTACTTTTGAAACTGTAAGTTCAAGATTTTCTGTGTTGTCTCATTTATTACATTTTTATAAATAGACCTACTAGCACAATACTACTTTCTACTTATATAACTAAAAAGGCAAGCATGTAAGTGGCTATCAAAAATGCTTAATAAATTGCATTGTTTAGCTCCTTTACTTGGTTATGTTCATGTTCATCTTTATTAATTTGTTATTTTCATATGTACTGTCTTATTTTGAAACTTAGTTTCTAGATAAAATTTAACTTACCAAGATTATGAAATTAGCCATATAATGACCTACCCCTAAGCTTTACAATAAAAAATTTTATTTACTTATATATTTATTTATCTTTAGTCATATTATTACACTCTGCTCATAAACGCTTTGAATTTTGTATAATCTTATTGATTCTTTTAGTACAATGGTATTAGTCAATGTATTATATTAGCTTTTCCATTTAATTGAGTTTGTTTCGTCCATTTTTTATTTATCCTGTGCAGGGGCGTCGCCACCAGGGAGACAGGGGGGACATGTGTCCCCAAGTAAAATCTATGGGAGGACATGCCAATGCTTTGTCCCCCCAAACCATCTTTGTTGACCTGTTATAGAAATCAATACATTTTCTTCAGTCCATCAAAACATAAATTGGTACGTGTGGCGCTAAAATGAATGCCTGCGACACTAAAATGGTCCCTGCATCGCTAAAATGAGTGCCTGCGGCGCTAAAATAATCGCTGGCAACACCAATTCTGAAAAAAATGGGCATGTACTCGTAAAATTCCTGGCTTTGTCCCACGCACCATGAAATCCATGGCGATGTGCCCAATCCTGTGTTTTTCAAATGTGCTTTCCAAGAAACGGTCATACATTCGTGCGATGTCCAGTTTATTTTGATCGAATGCCTTTTTTTCTATCAAATATCAAATGGGCTTTAGTATAAAATCACTGCGAAAAAAATTCTAAAATGTTAAACTGCTCAAAATAGCACCAAGTGACCTTTAAGCTCAATTTCGTTCAATTCACGAGACTTTAGCTATATAAAAGGCTTGTCGTCGAACAATTGTTTGATTTATTGGTTATTCGAGTGTTGATAACAGTGCCTAGGCTGCTAAAGAAAGACAAAGCTCAAAATTCCCTATAGGTGTAACAGTAAGGAATAATCTAAGTCATTAATAAATGTAAAGATAAAGAAGATAGAGAGGATTTTTCCCTTCTCTATACTTTCTTTACCTCGCCGTCTAAGCTTACAAGTTTTCTTCCAAATGTGGCAATCAATTCTAGACGGCTGAGCAGTGTGCGGATTGATCAATACATATATATACAGTGACCTGCGCGCGTCATATTCAACTCTTTAAGTTTAACCCAGCCCGAGCATTGCTGCCAGTTAGCTTATAGTTACTCTCTTCACTGAGTGAAAGCTTGGCTGGCTGAAGCAGTGTTAATATGCTGTGTACTAAGGGAGATCGAGGGTCTTCTCATGGGATATCTGGCCAGTGTTCTCTCGCTGTTTGGGCGGCTCTATCTGTGAATTGGCTGACTATATAGGCTAAGCCTATTGAAGCATTGTCTTTCTTTGCAAGCGATCTATATACTGTATACTTAACGAACTGGGTTTATTGATCCAACCAATCGCTATTGGATTATATAAGGTTGCAGTTCGGTGCTGCATATCTTGAAAGTTTTATGCAATATTTTATTACCCATAATTTGTACTTTTCTTCATAGCCTCGGCTATGCACTTTGCTGTGATGCTCTGTTATGGTCATCAATAACATTAGGCATTATATTGTCAGAAAGAGATCGATAAGAATTAGAGTCCGGGCTGAGTGGGTAAGAGAGTCAGAAAGTGTGAAGGAGAGTCTGACAGGGAAAAGGAAATTCAGACAGAAAGAGAGTCAGTCAGTCGAAAAGAGTCAGACAGTCGAAAATAGAGTCAGACAGTCGAAAATAGAGTCAGACAGTGAGAAAGAGAGTCAGACAGTGAGAAGAGAGATTCAGACAATGAGAAAGAGAGATTCAGACAATAAGAAAGAGAGATTCCGACAGTGAGAGTCAGACAGTGAGAAAGAGAGAGAGAGAGAGAGAGTCAAACAATGAGAAAAAGAGAGTCAGGCAATAAGCAAGAGAGATTCAGACAATGAGAAAGAGAGATTCAGACAATGAGAAAGAGAGATTCAGACTGTGAGAAAGAGAGAGTCAGACAGTGAAAAAGTGAGAGTCAGACAGTGAAAAAGTGAGTCAGACAGTGAGAAAGTGAGAAAGTGAGAGTCAGACAGTGAGAAAGAGATAATCATACTCGTGAAGAGAGGGGTACAGAGAATCAGATCAGGCAGTGGGACAGGGAGGGAAGTTATGATGACACACAGCCTCCAATAAGCTTCATCAGCTACAGGGATAATAGGCAGCCGACATGAATCCCCTCCTGCCTCGCAGCTGGACAGCAACGGCAACGGTGTGATCGAGTTCGAAGAGCTGCAAACAGCTCTGGAGATCTGCGGCTTCAAGATGGCCCGCTATCAGGTGCGCGATCTCGCTGAGAAATACGACGTCAAACAGCGCGACGGCATGATTGATTTCGAAGAATTCCGCGCCCTGTACCGTGAACTGCGCCAGTCAGACTTTGGTTCGAATCTGCACCGGATGGTGAAATCTCGAAGCGATTTGATGACGCACGGCTCCAAGACTGGGTCGAACGATGTGAAGCATTCGGTTCGGCTGGAGGAGCAGGTGGCCTTCGCCGATTGGCTCAACAAGAACCTGGCGGCAGACGAAGACTGTCAGAGGTATCTGCCGTTTGAAGAGGACGGCTCGGATTTGTATAAAAAATGTGACGATGGCATCATACTGTGGTGAGCTGGAAGCCTGGGGCTTATAATAGTAATAATATTATTTAATCACATGATCTGCAGCATACATGCGCAACTGCTGGCCGACCTGGCCGATCCGGCCATCGTAGATTGTGGTGGACCAGGAGTAAGTCACAAAAATGCCCACCCAAAAGAATCCAGGCGTAGTACTAATTAGATGACGAGGCGGTTATCCTTAGTAAAACAGTAATAGTGACTCTTGCCGTTTACTCGAAATTGCGTTGAGCTTCTTATAAGTTTCTTTCACAGGTAAGTCGTATTTTTGGTGTAAATCAGGGGGGGGGTTGCACATGTATGATATGAATCTTCCCCCAACCAATCAGCGTTGAGCCAATTCTGGCCATTCCGCTGACTCCTGAGCACCTGAGGCACTCATACACACGCTCACACATGTACAGTCTCTGTGCCTTGGGGGTTGGCAATCAGGGGTTGGCAAACTTTTTTATCTCAATGGCGAGATAGAGAATCTAGCTCAGGGCTGCGGGCTAGAGAGGAGAGAGAGGAGACGGGAGAGAGATAGGAGAATGGAGAGGCGAGGGAATAAATGAGAAGAGAGAGGGACGAAATAGAAAAGGAGAGAGGAGAGTAGAAAGGAGAGAGGAGAGTAGCGAGGAGAGAAGGGAGGAGAGAAAGGAGGAGAGAGGAGAGAAAGGAGGAGAGAGGAGAGAGGAGAGAAGGGAGGAGAGAGGAGAGAAAGGAGGAGAGAGGAGAGAAAGGAGGAGAGAGGAGAAAGGAGAGAAGGGAGGAGAGAGGAGAGAAAGGAGGAGAGAGGAGAGAAGAGAGGAGAGAGGAGAGAAAGGAGGAGAGAGGAGAGAGGAGAGAAGGGAGGAGAGAGGAGAGGAGAGAAGGGAGGAGAGAGGAGAGAAGAGAAGAGAGGAGAGGAGAGAGGAGAGAAGGGAGGAGAGAGGAGAGGAGAGAAGGGAGGAGAGAGGAGAGAAGAGAAGAGAGGAGAGGAGAGAGGAGAGAAGGGAGGAGAGAGGAGAGAAAGGAGGAGAGAGGAGAGAGGAGAGAAAGGAGGAGAGAGGAGAGAGGAGAGAAAGGAGGAGAGAGGAGAGAAAGGAGGAGAGAGGAGAGAGGAGAGAAGAGAGGAGAGGGGAGAGAAATGAGGAGAGAGGAGAATAGAGAGATGACAAGATACCTGGGGTTTCAAATGACCCGAAGGCTGGATTGTCACCACTACTCAAAATTAAAGTGGCCCGCACAGGGATGAATCGTTAATAAAAAGGCAACTATATTGGGTTTCTATTTACAACTCGCTGTAAAAGCTTACGCCTAGCTGTCTAACATAATGAAATCTACTTCTAGTACAGTATTGAGTCGTAGAAAGATACATAAATGGCATGCATGTTTCTCTGTGAGTTTGTGCGAGACTGCCTTAGGCTGCTGTCATAGTCTTATCTGCACATGTGTATAGTTTGCTGATAAGCTATTGCAAACTTCTATTTCTGAGCTTGCATTTGATGCTTGACGTGAGTTGAGGTGAGTTTGACTGTGCGTCAGCTTTGAGTTCGGATTTTTCTTTTTTCTAGACTAAAGATTTCAAATTGAGAAGCCTTCTTTTCTGTTAGTTTCTTCAAGTCTAAGAAAGACAACTTCTTATCAAACGAAGTTCAGCTTCTTGTTTAACTGTGCAATGGACTTTGCAAAATGATAGCGTTTTGCATTCATTATGCTGGATCGTTATCGCGTTTACTGAAGTTTTTACTGCGCAGTATGATAATTATAATAATTTGTCCTTTAAACAGAAACAGAATGGATAAAAATATGGATCCAAAAGCAGTTTATTGAGCTCTGCTCAGTCCGGGTGAACTGCAAAAAGCCTTTAAAATGTGTGGCAGTTAGTTTGGTTTACGAAATTTCAGGCTCCTGTGACACTTTGGTGACGCTCAGGAGGGGGGGGGGTTGAGACTTTGGGCGTTGTGACACTTGTGTAACTAGTGACACACAGGGAATTGTGACACTCAGGGAATTGTGACACTCAGGGAATTGTGACACTCAGGGAATTGTGACACTCAGGGAATTGTGACACTCAGGGAGTTGTGACACTCGGGGAATTGTGACACTCAGGGAATTGTGACACTCAGGGAATTGTGACACACAGGGAATTGTGACACTCAGGGAATTGTGACACTCAGGGAATTGTGACACTCAGGGAATTGTGACACACAGGGAATTGTGACACTCAGGGAATTGTGACACTCAGGGAGTTGTGACACTCGGGGAATTCTGACACTCAGGGAATTGTGACACTCAAGAAATTGAGACACTCGGGGAATTGAGACACTCAGGGAATTGTGACACTCAGGGAATTGAGACACTCGGGGAATTGAGACACTCAGGGGACTGTGACACTCAGGGAATTGTGAAACCCAGGAAATTGTGACACTCAGGGAATTGAGACACTCGGGGAATTGAGACACTCGGGGAATTGAGACACTCGGGGAATTGAGACACTCAGGGAATTGTGACACTCAGGGAATTGAGACACTCGGGGAATTGAGACACTCAGGGAATTGTGACACTCGGGGAATTGTGACACTCAAGGAATTGTGACACTCAGGGAATTGTGACACTCAGGGAATTGTGACACTCAGGGGACTGTGACACTCAGGGAATTTTGACACACAGGGAATTGTGAAACCCAGGTAATTGTGACACTCAGGGAATTTTGACACACAGGGAATTGTGAAACCCAGGGAATTGAGACACTCAGGAAATTGTGACACTCAGGGGATTTTGACTCTCAGGGAATTGTGACACTCAGGAAATTGTGACACTCAGGGGACTGTGACACTCAGGGAATTGTGAAACCCAGGAAATTGTGATACTCAGGGGATTGTGACACTCAGGGGATTGTGACACTCAGGGGATTGTGACATTCAGGGAATTGTGAAACCCAGGAAATTGTGACACTCAGTGGATTGTGACACTTACCAAATAGTGACACTCGGGGAATTCTGAAACTCAGGGAATTGTGACACTCAGGAAATTGTGACACTCAGGAAATTGTGACACTCAGGGGACTGTGACACTCAGGGAATTGTGAAACCCAGGAAATTGTGATACTCAGGGGATTGTGACACTCAGGGGATTGTGACACTCAGGGGATTGTGACATTCAGGGAATTGTGAAACCCAGGAAATTGTGACACTCAGTGGATTGTGACACTTACCAAATAGTGACACTCGGGGAATTCTGAAACTCAGGGAATTGTGACACTCAGGAAATTGTGACACTCAGGGAATTGTGACACTCAGGGGACTGTGACACTCAGGGAATTGTGAAACCCAGGAAATTGTGATACTCAGGGGATTGTGACACTCAGGGGACTGTGACACTCAGGGAATTGTGACACTCGGGGAATTCTGAAACTCAGGGAATTGTGACACTCAGTGGATTGTGACACTCAGGGAATTGTGACACTCAGGGAATTGTGACACTCAGGGAATTGTGACACTTAGGGAATTGTGACACTCAGGGAATTGTGACACTCAGGGAATTGTGACACTCTGGTAATTGTGACACTCAGGCATTTTTTGACAGAAACGGAGTGAACCCAATGCCACGTTTGTGACAGTTGTTTTCAGTTCTCAGAATAGCTTAGACGAGGCAGAAGTCAGTGTTCTGCAGTTGGCCAAGATATTCCAATCCTAAATGGCAGCTTAATAAAAGCTGGCAAAATCTTCCAGACCAAGAGAGAGGATTGAGAGAGAGAACGAGAGAGAGAGAGAGAGAGAGTGAGAGAGAGAGAGAGAGAGAGAGAGAGAGAGTGAGAGAGAGAGAGAGAGAGAGAGAGAGAGAAAGTCAGCAGACAACAAGTAGAATAATTTCAAGTTTGATCTGTCTACAACAGTTTGCGCAGAAATGGTTGCTTTCGTTAACGATCAGAGAAAGAAGATCGGGCATATAGGGCTGCCACTACCATTCTGAGTCCTATCTCAGTCATGCAGAAGCGTGCCTAGTTATATCTAGTAGTTCTCAGGTTGCGCGAACTCAAAACGCCGTGTGTGTCCGCGGATTAACTGGCTCTGGGGAAAGGATAGAGAGGGGAGAAGGGATCGTGGAAGACTTGACCGCTTTAGTAGCATTTTATAGATTCTTCACTAGTAGCTAACTAAAAGTTTGCCTGTAGATTATGCATTCATTGTACAATCATAGCAATGACACAATCTAAAAAAGCTATTGACATCATCATTCTTCTGCTGGTCAGTTTCGGTGTCGTATCCAGTCGTAAAATCTTACTCTTCCTAATTAAAATAATTGTTTGGAAAGTTTTCCATGCCCTCGTTGTAAAAAAGCCTGCGAATTTGCTTGGCACAATTGATGCGGGCAGTCTTGTTCTCCTCGGATAGAGCATGAGGAACCCAGACAGCAGAAACGTTTCGAAGGTGCAAATCCTCAGTAAAAATTTCGTGCACTGTTGTTTTTCCAACTTCCAAAAAGTCAGCGAGGTCTCGGACACTAACTTTTGGATCCTCTTCAATAAGAGCTCGGCAGGTTTCGATCAGTTCCGCTGTCCTTGTTGACCGTGGCCGGCCAGTCCGAGGAGCTGAGACCGGGGGAAATGCTTCGTCACGGAACTTCGAATACCATCTGTAAACCGTTGACCGACCTGGTGCAGCATCTCCATAAACTTTGAGCAGCTCGTCATGGCAGCTGAGAGCGGAGATTCCAAGACGGTATCTAGCATAGGCATAACCCTGGACAGCTGGAAGTCTTTCATTTTGAAGAACTTGCTGTCAAAATTTTCAAACTTGATCACCGCGTTGCATTTGCTATTGAGCACTTTATACTGAGCTCGCCCCTGCCCCAAATTTTGCTGCTAGAATAACAAGAATTTTCACCATAGACATATATAAGTCTATTATTGAAAATTTCTGTGTGCCACATCAACAGCTTGCTGCTTTCTTGCTTAATTGACACATTCTCACGACTGTCCGGACAGCCGAAGTACTTAAAACCCAACCGTGCCAATTCAATATTGACTCTAGCATTTTTGTTAGAGTCGAATTGACAGTTTAAAATTTAAGCCAAGTTTGTAACATAAGATTTTGTAGCTCGTATGTAATTTCCCTAATCATCCATTGAACATCTGTGAATCTCACCTTCCACTCTCACCTGTGAATCTCACCTTCCACTCTCACCTGTGAACCTCACCTTTCACTCTCACCTGTCACTCTCACCTGTAAATCTCACCTTTCACTCTCACATTTGAATCTCATCTGTCACTCACATGTAAATCTCATCTGTCACTCTCACCTGTGAATCTCACCTGCCACTCTCACCTGTCACTCGCACCTGTCTCTCTCACCTGTGAATCTCACCTGCCACTCACCTGTCACTCGCAACTGTCTCTCACCTGTGGATCTCACCTGTCACTCGCAACTGTCTCTCACCTGTGGATCTCACCTGTCACTCGCACCTGTGAATCTCACCTGTGAATCTCACCTGTGAATCTCACCTGTGAATCTTACCTGTCACTCTCCCCCAACAGCAAGGTGATCAACATCGCATCGCCTGACACCATAGACGAACGGGTGCTCAACAAAGGTGAAAATCTGTCCCTATTCAAGCGCAACGAGAACATCACCCTGGCGCTGAACTCTGCTCAGAGCCTTGGCTGCGTTGTGGTTAGCATGGGCGCATCCGAGGTGGTGGCCGGCACCCAGCACCTCATTCTGGGTCTGCTATGGCAGATTATCAAAGTTGGCCTCCTGGCCGATGTTAATCTGGCGGCCAACAGCGAGCTCAGAGCTCTGTTTGGCACATCAGAGGCCAGCATTGAGGACATCCGCTCTCTGGCGCCTGAGCAGCTGCTGATGAAGTGGGTGAACTATCACCTGGAGAGGGCGGGAAGTAAACGGCGGATTGCCAATTTTAGCGACGACATCAAGGATAGCGAGGCCTACGCCTACCTGCTGCAGCAGATCATTCCGAAGGAGAGCGGGAACGGAATGCATTCGGCCAGTGTGAGTTGCTGTCCTGTCTGCTTGCTCTGATGGGAGGTTTTCAATTGCTGCCTTCAGTGAGCAGTTTTTGACGTTTAGAAACACCGAAGCCTTAGTTGCTGGGCCTCGCAGATCCTCTGTTGCTGGACCAGCCTCCCAGATCCTCAGTTGCTGGGCCAGCCTCCCAGATCCTCAGTTGCTGGGCCAGCCTCCCAGATCCTGAGTTGCTGGACCAGCCTACCAGATCCTGAGTTGCTGGGCCAGCCTACCAGATCCTCAGTTGCTGAGCCAGCCTACCAGATCCCCAGTTGCTGGGTCAGCCTACTTTTTTCTTTTCTGTTAAACGTAACACATCTCTGAGAAACTAATTCTCGGTCATAATTATTCTTCCTGTATTTTTCAAGGTTTTTTTCTGAATCAAACTACTATCAGTAGTGCAAATTGAACACGAAAAGTAATACACACGATCGCGCCAATCTGCAGGATATTTTGCAACAACGCGAGCACCAAACCCGAGCGGAGCTGGTGCTGCAAAACGCCGAATTAGTCGACGCCAGAGTTTTTGTCCAACCATCGGACATTGTGGCCGGAAATTCCAATCTCAACTTGGCTTTCGTTGCCAATTTGTTTCACAAGTTCCCCTCCCTGCCGGAACCCGGCGAGGACGGCGCCGAGGATGGCGCCGGTGGAGTTGGCGCCGGAGGAGTTGGCGCCGGACCGATCGGCGCCGACGAAAATCACGCTGGATTTGGCGCGGACGCGTTCTTAATTGACGAGACCAGAGAGGAGAAAACTTACCGGAATTGGATGAACTCGATGGGGGTGGCACCTCGGGTCAACTACCTGTACACGGACCTGCGGTCCGGCCTGACCCTGTTCCACCTGTACGACCTGATCCGGCCCGGCATTGTGCGCTGGCCGCGGGTGCACAAAACTTTTCACAGAATGCGAGAGAACTTTGAAAGGTGAGATTTTTATCTATAGGGCTGAGATTTTGAACTTTTAGAGGGTGAGATTTCGAACCGTTAGGGTGAGATTTTGAATCTATAGGGGTGAGATTTTGAAAGTTTTAAGGGTGAGATATGGAACCTATAGGGGTGCGATTTTTAGCCTTGAGGGGTGAGATTTTAAAACTATGGTGTGATATTTCGAACCTATACATGTAGGATAGAATTTCAACCTATAGATTTTCAACCTATGGAAATGAAATTTTGAACGTTTAGCGAGTGAGATTTTGAACCTTTAGGGGTGAGATTTTAAACCTATAGGGGTGAGATTTTAGAGAAGCACATTTTGAAGATATCGAGTTGAGCTGTTGCAGCTCTAGTATTGAGATTTTATGGCTATGGGAATAAGATTTTAAAGTTAATGGATGATAAGATTTTGAACCTGTCATCATCGTCATCACAAATGACGCACCCATCAGGCTAGAGAACTGCAATTACGCCGTGGAACTCGGCCGTCAAGTGGGTTTCAGCCTCGTGGGCATCGGAGGCGAAGACCTGCTAGAAGGCAACGTGACCCTCACCCTGGCCCTGGTGTGGCAGCTCATGCGAGCGTACACCCTGGCCATCCTGTCTAAGCTTGCTGGCAGCGCTGCAGCTGGCAAACGCATTGACGAGCGCGCCATCATAGCCTGGGCCAACCAGCGTCTGGAGCGGGGCGGCAAGTCCGGTCGGCTGGCATCGTTTCAGGATCTGGCCATTGCTGATGCTCGGCTGGTGCTGGACTTGATCGACTGCCTGAGACCCGGATCTGTTAACTATGCCAACGTGTTGGAGGGCACCACCGAGGCTGTGAGCTTGGCTTCTAGCTCTAGTGTTTATCGTAGCTTATTTATAGATCTAGCTGATAGAATCTAGCTGATAGAATCTAGCTGATAGAATCTAGCTGATAGAATCTAGCTGATAGAATCTAGCTGATAGAATCTAGCTGATAGAATCTAGCTGATAGAATCTAGCTGATAGAATCTAGCTGATATAATCTAGCTGATAGAATCTAGCTGATAGAATCTAGCTGATAGAATCTAGTTGATAGAATCTAGCTGATAGAATCTAGCTGATAGAATCTAGCTAATAGAATCTAGCTGATAGAATCTAGCTGATAGAATCTATTTACAAAGTCTAGCCATAAAATCTAGTCATAAAATCTAGCCATAAAATCTAGCCATAAAACCTAGTCATAAAATCTAGCCATAAAATCTAGCCATAAAACCTAGTCATAAAATCAAGCCATAAAATCTAGCCATAAAACCTAGCCATAAAATCTAGTCATAAAAACTAGTCATAAAATCTAGCCATAAAATCTAGCCATAAAATCTAGCCATAAAATCTAGCCATAAATCTAGTCATAAAATCTAGCCATAAAACCCAGTCATAAAATCTAGTCATAAAATCTAGTCATAAAATCTAGCCATAAAATCTAGCCATAAATCTAGCGGCCCCAACCCTCTCCCCTGAAGGAGCGGCTGCAGAATGCCAAACTGGCCATCAACCTGGGCTGGCGGGCTGGCGCAAAGATCTACGCCCTGCCAGAGGACATTGTGGAGGTCAAACCAAAGATGGTCATGACAATATTCGCCTGCCTGATGCAGCTGGACTTTGAGTCACCTGCCACTGTTAAATTGGCCGCCAGTCCGGTCTCCACTACTTCGAATTCTTCAGCTGGAGGCGACTCGCTAGGCTCGGGATCCGCATCCCAGCAGTGAGCAATCATCTATCATATCAAATCTGTATTATGCGCCCGCGATCGTTACTGCTTATTCTTAAATGACGATGATTCGAACAAATCCATGAAATGATGACAACTTTATTTGGGTAATCTTACTCTGGGTTTACTTTTTTGGTTTGGTCTGCTTAATGACTAATACAAAGACCACTGTAGTACAAAACTACGTAAAACTCAAAGATCGTGTAATTTTTAGGGGGCCAATTTCCAGGAATAAATAGACCAGTATTTAAGCAAGGCCTTGGCATAAAGATTATTAGCTTTCAAAAAATACTGGGTCAATAAAAATATGAAAAAATGATATTGTTAAACAGTGTCTACATTTAGTTATTTCAACGCAGGTCTAGGAATAGTTACGAGTACTTAAGTATATTGGACTAGCACATCAAGCCCCCCATGGGGGGCATCATTTTCTAATTCAAGTCAGAATGGTTCGCAATCAAAGTGACCATCGAGAGCCCATTGAAAGCATTGAAAAACATCGTTTTTCGAGTATTTGTCCCACTTCCCATTCAAATTTTTCATCGAAAAAAGTTACCTACCGACAGACCATTTTTAGTACAACGGATTTAAAGCTTATTTGTAAAACATCGGCCAGACCGGTTCTTAAAAGAAATCAATTACAGACAGAGAAACAGTGCAAAATTAGTATATAGACTAGCAATCAGCGCCCCCCCCCCGTTGGAGAGCCAACAAAGAATGTAAATTAGGAAAACAATATAAAAATGAACTTTTCACTGCACAACTATATAAAATACAAAATAATAACATGCTGTGCATCGTTAAATTAAAACAATGGTGATCTTCACTGTCCCATATCAAATTCAAAAAATGATTTTTTCCAATCGCCACAGTGATTTTTTCCTGAAAAATTACACGATCTTTGAGTTTTACGTCAAGTTATACTACCTACAGCGGTCCTTGGTCAAATATTGAAATTATTTTAAATCTCCAGTGTAAACAGGCCTGTTGCTATGCTTGGCTTTAAACAGACGAGTCGAATTACATGTTGAAATTCTGTTTTATTTTACTTGTTTTGAAATATTGTCGCTCTTTGTCTTGTATAGTTATATGTTGCATTGATGAATAATAGCCATTGCAACTCTTTTATACATGTAGTTCAAAATCTTAATGAGCGATAAAAAGTGTGCTCAACTTGTCTGCTTCATCCGATATTGCGTTACTTTTAAAAATGCTTACTTTTAAGATTCATAGTCTGTATTAAATATATTTTTATTTAGACGACATAATTATAATCTTTAATAGATAAATGTTAACTTTTTTATTTAGCCTTCCTAGAAAAATCTACTAACGTTGAATTATTTTGTGTCTTCCCGTTTAAGACATTTCCTTGTAATCTGTTGTTGTGTCTATCGATTTTATGTCCTTTTGGGGCGATGTTTTCAGCTTGATAAATCCTGGCCACAGACACAGACACAGTT
>NIVC01001859.1:25000-27500 GCA_002269645.1 Macrostomum lignano | reverse complement strand
GTGTCCCAGTGTCTGCCTCAGTGTCTCAGCGTCTGTCTCAGTGTCCCAGTGTCTGTCTCAGTGTCTCAGTGTCTGTCTCAGTGTCCCAGTGTCTGCCTCAGTGTCTCAGCGTCTGTCTCAGTGTCCCAGTGTCCCAGTGTCTGTCTCAGTGTCTCAGTGTCTCAGTGTCTGTCTCAGTGTCTCATTGTCTGTCTCAGTGTCCCAGTGTCTGTCTCAGTGTCTCAGTGTCTGTCTCAGTGTCCCAGTGTCTGTCTCAGTGTCTCAGCGTCTGTCTCAGTGTCCCAGTGTCTGTCTCAGTGTCTCAGTGTCTGTCTCAGTGTCCCAGTGTCTGCCTCAGTGTCTCAGCGTCTGTCTCAGTGTCCCAGTGTCCCAGTGTCTGTCTCAGTGTCTCAGTGTCTCAGTGTCTGTCTCAGTGTCTCATTGTCTGTCTCAGTGTCCCAGTGTCTGTCTCAGTGTCTCAGCGTCTGTCTCAGTGTCCCAGTGTCTGTCTCAGTGTCTCAGTGTCTGTCTCAGTGTCTCAGTGTCTCAGTGTCTGTCTCAGTGTCTCATTGTCTGTCTCAGTGTCTCAGTGTCTGTCTCAGTGTCTGAGTGTCTGTCTCAGTGTCCCAGCGTCTGTCTCAGTGTCCCAGTGTCTGTCTCAGTGTCTCAGTGTCTGTCTCAGTGTCTTAGTGTCTGTCTCAGTGTCTCAGTGTCTGTCTCAGTGTCTCAGTGTCTGCCTCAGTGTCTTAGTGTCTGTCTCAGTGTCTCAGTGTCTGTCTCAGTGTCTCAGTGTCTGTCTCAGTGTCTTAGGGTCTGTCTCAGTGTCTCAGTGTCTGTCTCAGTGTCTCATTGTCTGTCTCAGTGTCCCAGTGTCTGTCTCAGTGTCTCAGTGTCTGTCTCAGTGTCCCAGTGTCTGTCTCAGTGTCTCAGCGTCTGTCTCAGTGTCCCAGTGTCTGTCTCAGTGTCTCAGTGTCTGTCTCAGTGTCCCAGTGTCTGCCTCAGTGTCTCAGCGTCTGTCTCAGTGTCCCAGTGTCCCAGTGTCTGTCTCAGTGTCTCAGTGTCTCAGTGTCTGTCTCAGTGTCTCATTGTCTGTCTCAGTGTCCCAGTGTCTGTCTCAGTGTCTCAGCGTCTGTCTCAGTGTCCCAGTGTCTGTCTCAGTGTCTCAGTGTCTGTCTCAGTGTCTCATTGTCTGTCTCAGTGTCTCAGTGTCTGTCTCAGTGTCCCAGTGTCTGTCTCAGTGTCTCAGTGTCTGTCTCAGTGTCTCAGTGTCTCAGTGTCTGTCTCAGTGTCTCATTGTCTGTCTCAGTGTCCCAGTGTCTGTCTCAGTGTCTCAGTGTCTGTCTCAGTGTCCCAGCGTCTGTCTCAGTGTCCCAGTGTCTGTCTCAGTGTCTCAGTGTCTGTCTCAGTGTCTTAGTGTCTGTCTCAGTGTCTCAGTGTCTGTCTCAGTGTCTCAGTGTCTGCCTCAGTGTCTTAGTGTCTGTCTCAGTGTCTCAGTGTCTGTCTCAGTGTCTCAGTGTCTGTCTCAGTGTCTTAGTGTCTGTCTCAGTGTCTCAGTGTCTGTCTCAGTGTCTCAGTGTCTGACTCATTGTCTTAGTGGAATTTCCGTAAGTCTCATCCAAGTTATACTTATTTACACTTCTTTGCCCATAAATTTTTTCCCATTTTCGATAAAAAAGTATAAATAAACTTTTCCAATGTTTTTCTGAGTTTCAAAACTAATTATTGCTTCAAGAGTTTCACTTATGCTCAAAAAGCGAGATAAATCTCGAATAGAAATTTTTAAAAATTGACGCAGAGCTTTGACATCTCATTGAGCAGCAAAGCATGCAGGGTGAATAAGTCATATTTTAGAATATTTTGAATTGCGTGAGATTTGAATTCACGTATTACAAAGGTTGAATTGCATTCTGTTTCTAAAATCGGAAAAAGATACTTTACAAATGTGTAGTCCACTACCGATAGTAAAAATACAAAGTTATTATATTTTGATAAGATGCTTTAGATAAAATAAGCTGTAGGATCGTGTAGATATATGCAAGATGAAGATATTCATGGTGGTGCACACAAGGACTACTTAACACACAACGTCCTGTGTTGTTAAGTAGTCCTTGGGTGCACATAGGATACTGGTACTCTAGATGGGGATTTTGGTACTGTAGTTGGGGATATTGGTGCTGTAATTGAGGATATAGGTACTGTAGAATGGGATTTGGTGCTGTAGATGTGATATTGGTGCTGTAGGTGGGATATTGGTGCTGTAGATGGGATATTGGTGCTGTAGATGAGATATTGGTGCTGTAGATGGGATATTGGTGCTGTAGATGAGATACTGGTGCTGTAGATGGGATATTGGTGCTGTAGATGAGATACTGGTGCTGTAGATGGGATATTGGTGCTGTAGGTGGGATATTGGTGCTGTAGATGGGATATTGGTGCTGTAGATGGGATATTGGTGCTGTAGATGAGTTACTGGTGCTGTAGATGGGATATTGGTGCTGTAGATGGGATATTGGTGCTGTAG
>NIVC01001859.1:0-20000 GCA_002269645.1 Macrostomum lignano | reverse complement strand
TGGTCCATCGCACGCTAGTTTGGTTGGCAAAGCGGTTTAATTTAGTCAATTATTAATCCAAGCTACGTTGACAGGACATTGGGGGGAAGAGAGTGAGAGAGTGAATTGAGAAATCTTATTGAGGAGAGATTGAGAAATGCAGGCAAGCCAATTCCTGTAGGGTATCATTCGACAAATTGTCATTGCTTTTCATCTCCTAAGATGTCTTACTTGACTTAGCTGCTGGTGGATTCGGGCATCCGGTTGCAGCGGGAGACGTCGCCTCAGCATTCTCAACCTTCACTAGGGGATGTTCCCTGGAGATAGCGGTGCCTAGCAAAACAGTAATTAACTGAGAGAGCCATATAGTTACCGGGTTATCGCCCTGATGGCCCTGTGGTTGATTCTAATCCAATGCCAAGGTAACTTAACTGCCAAGGTAACATTGGTACAACAGATTTCAGTAGAAGATCGTTTTAAACCACCAGCATTCACCCATATTAGCGCTAAATTGGTTCAGATCGGAATTCAACAATTTATTGTCAATTTTTGTTGAGCACCCTTAAAAACCAAGCATTAAAAGGCCAACCCTTGACGAAATGACTTATCGCCACAGACATTCGTGGTGAAAAATCCTAATATATAAGGCCAAGACTTTTAACGGAGTTTCCATTTGAGGAAGTGACCCGGGATTTGAGGAAAAGATAGGAGACGGCAGCGCGGGAGTTCGGCAGTTCACTTCTCCCTGTTCTTGGATGCCACCCCCTGGTTGATCCAAGTGGTGACAACAACGGTAGGGATGGGGGCCAGTGAAGGACCCTACCGAGCCAGCCTTGGCCAGGCGATCGGCCATCTCGTTGCCATGGGGTTGGCCCGAGTGCCTGGGAAGCAGTTGATCTGTGCGATGCAATCAAGGACTGTACAGGAGCAGGTACGATAGAGGTGGATCGCCGTTTGACCGTTTCAGTGGAGGATGATCTTCTTCCCGCCCCACCCCCCCCCCCCCCAGACTCGGCGCAGGAGCTGATGGGTCACAGTTCTCCTCCGCAATACATTAGCCGTAACATGCAGTGTTGAAGTTATTTTGAGATCCTTCAGTGAAGCAGTCGTTTGCTTAGGGTTGCCAGCGACCAGAATGATAAGATGCTAGAGAGCTGTCTTCTCAAACAGGCTCACAAAGGGTCAGACCACGCAGCTGCTGATGAAACAGTTTTCTACCTGCAGGCGTAAACCTTTTTTTAGGCTACAAAACACTCCGCCTTGCAGCGGTCAAAAAATGCTTTCGCATCGCTTCGTTTTCGCGTCAGCTGGATAGCTGGCCATGATCACCTGAGTTTTGGGTTTAGTGCACAGCGCACGCACAGGCTAAATGGTGCAGTGCTCTGTGCAGATCGGCTTGGAGAGAACAATAGCCCTCCTGTGTGCCGGCTCTCTCCACCACCGACCACCGTCCCTGCGTCTTTAAGGCGACTGCAACAAGAGAAGACAAGCATTGCTGGTCTTTATAACCGTCTCTCTGTATTTAAAGTGTATTTTCTGTTCAATAAAACTGTTCTTTGCTATTACTAAGTGCAATTCATGCTGATTGCATACAGTGTCAACTCGAAGCGATGACTGCGGCAACTAGTTCTCGCAAGCCAAAGTAAGTAAGTTTGTGCATTTATGTAGGATTTTAATTTCTTTTTTATTCGTATATATCGTTCGCTTCAATTCACTGAAGGCCGAGGGGTCTCAAATAATCAACTTTACCCTCTGGGAGAACTGTGAAAACCTTCTATTGCAATAGCACACCGGCACGGCACCGGAAAGTTAAAAACATGCAGTATTCTTGCTTATTTCAAAATCGTTTGTTAACGCGTTTCATCCTAAGCGGAAATCTTTAGGGCAACTAACTGCCAGTGGTTCACATCGGATCACATATCTTTGCTGATAAATAGTGAAAAGAATTAAACAACATCCAATCCCCAAGCACCCCTGTTCCTTCCCCAGCACTCTGTCTCTTCCCCAGCACTCTGTCTCTTCCCCAGCACTCTGTCTCTTCCCCAGCACTCTGTCCTTCCCCAGCACTGTCCTTCCCCAGCACTCTGTCCTTCCCCAGCACTCCTGTCCCTTCCCCAGCACTCCTGTCTCTTCCCCAGCACCCCTGTCCCTTCCCCAGCACTCTGTCTTTCCCCAGTACTCCTGTCCATTCCCCATCACTCTGTCCCTTTCCCAGCACTCTGTCCATTCCCAGCACCCTGTCCTTTTACCAGCACTCCTGTCCATTCCCCAGCACTCCTGTCCATTCCCCAGCACTCCTGTCCATTCCCAGCACTCTGTTCCTTCCCCAGCACTCTGTCCCTTCCCCAGCACTCCTGTCCTTCCCCAGCACTCTGTCCCTTCCCCAGCACTCTGTCCCTTCCTCAGCACTCTGTCCTTCCCCAGCACTCCTGTCCATTCCCCATCACTCTGTCCCTTCCCCAGCATTCTGTCCCTTTCCCAGCACTCTGTCCCTTCCCAAGCACCCTGTCCATTCCCAAGCACCCCTGTCCCTTCCCAAGCACCCTGTCCATTCCCTAGCATCCATGTCCCATTCCCAGCACCCTGTCCTTTTCCCAGCACTCCTGTCCCTTCCCCAGCACCCCTATCCCTTCCATAGCACCCCTGTGTCTTCCCCAGTAACCCATGTCTCTCCCTCCACTCAGTTCTTCAGGCACCTGTCTTTTGTCGCTCTAGTGCATTCAGTTGCTTTATAGCTCGTAGATTCCCAGCACCCTTTAATAACAAAAGTCCAGGTACCAGTCGATGAAGAACTTGATCCACCGACTTCAAAAGAATCAATCAATCCTTGCCCTATCCCAAGCCTGCGGCCACAAAACAGAATTCCTTAAGAAGTCCGTGTCAAAACATTGCAGCAGAAGGGTATGAAGGCGAATACAAACAACCAGCCCGGTAGAATAATCTTATTCAAAGATTCCTTCGGAAGATTAAAGGAAAGGGTTTAGCACAGCAAAGGACTGGAACGGAGAGAGGTTAGAGACGAAGCGATAGACAGTGACATTTTCACTTCAAACAGAATTTTTGTTGGATCAAAAAATCTTCGATAAGTCAAAATACGGCAGGCAGTTGGTTTCTGGTTGTGCCCCTTTGGGTTTTGCTTTGAAATCGAATATGCCCTGGCCCATGTCATTTTACCCCTTTTCGCCTTTTACTATCTCCACGTTTCCATCTCTTAAAAAAGTATTTTGTTGAAATGTTCTAAATTTTTTAATTCTGTTCTATTTAACACGGTGGTAGTTATACGCGAATGAATGAGTAAATAGTACACTGCAGAAATGTACAACCTGAAGCACATGTACGTGCGCTACAGGAAAGGAAATGGCGTGGTGGAGGAACTGTGGAAGAGATTGCCGTGAGCTAGTTGAGTGAGGTGAAATGCACTTTTTTACATTCTATTGTCAACGTTTTGTGGGAGCTGAAATGAAGCACTGCGTTGCACAAAAGTACAGGAGAAATGCAAAATATGTTCTGGAAATCTGTGTTGTTTCAAGAAGCTATTGCGCTCATACTTACTACTATTCTGCTTTAGATCTGTGTTTAAAGTTTCCAACATTTATTAAACTTTAATTCCCTCTAATAGAGCCTTGGCTCGATATGAATTCTGGCTTTTTGCATCGTCGCAATCGGGTGAATATGCCTGTGAATTTGGTTCGGAATTTCGCAACTATTCAAATACATACTAATATAATAGTATACTACGTAGTACTCGTAGTACTCGTAAATATACATCTTCCTATAGTTCAGAATTCGAGTTTTTTTATCTAATTGACACAAACAGAAGGATTTAGAAAAAGGGTCTATTTCTCTACCTATAGTGCTCAGTCCTTTGATTGAGCTCCGCTACTCAATGCCCTCTAGGTCACTTTGATTGAGCTCCGCTACTCAATACCCTCTTGGTCACTTTGATTGCCGCTACTCTCAGTCACTTTGATTGAGCTCCGCTACTCAATGCCATCTAGGTCACTTATGATTGAGCTCCGCTACTCAATGCCCTCTCGGTCACTTTTGATTGAGCTCCGCTACTCCCCAATGCCATCTAGGTCACTTTGATAGAGCTCCGCTACTCCCCAATGCCATCTAGGTCACTTTGATTGAGCTCCGCTACTCAATATACCATCTAGGTCACTCGTGCGCTTTTTTGTATACTATAACGTCTGATCGTGCTAAAATGGCACCAAAAAACCATTTTCTTTCGGCGTAACGCTGATGTTTATGCTATAGCACCATTTTTTCGCTTCTCTGACGCAGTAAATACGACGCCCATTTTTTACACCGAACAGCAGATGCTAACCGATTTTCTCTATTCCCATCCATCAAAGACACTTTTTTCGAGCACCCCCACGCACATCGATCCATCCCATTGAGTTCGGGCGAACTCTCGTCACGAATCCATTATTGATTAACAGATTTGCTGTCTGGCACCAATTGCTAAAGGCTTTTCATAAAGCAATTATGCTGATTCACTATGGATTGGACCGGTCAATATTAGGACACCGGATGCTTAAGCCAATAAAATTAATGGATTTATTGTATCAATAGTCTTGAGCGAGAGATACTGGCAATAAATGGTATTCATTAGTCGCAGTGTGACGGATCATAGTAAACGAGAAATGAACAGCATCTCATACTGTTTAGAATTTTTCTTCGAAGGCTGTGTCTTTGTATAGCCTGCGTCTTTGTAGCCTGCGTCTTTATCTGAAAAAATTATCCCAAATCATACTCACGACAATAATCCCAAGAATAAAAGTTGCTGTTTCTTAGTACAATAAATCAAGCCTGTTCTATATAGGAAAGCTTACACGAACTGCATCTTTGACACCTTCATTTCTAGCCTAATAGGATAGTATAACTGATTTTCCTCGCATGTGAACATTTTACATGTAAGTCAATTTCAATTGGCAAAATTTGACAAGCTGATGAAATCGAAAAAAATGTAATATTACAGAGGATATCAACATGGCACTTAGGAAACTTCAGGCAGGGACTGATTGGAATTAATCGGCAATGCATGACCGAATTTTGCTTCACTCAACTAAAGGTAGCTATGTTAACGGACACCGTATATGCGTACTTAAGAAGCCCTCTCATAATCGCCATGGTCTCTAGAGAGCGTGCTTTGAGACGGTGATTAGCTTTTGATAGCTCGTATCTCGTGTGGCGCGCTCATTTCGTCTCCCCAAAAGCCTGTTTCAGACAGTTCGTTCTCCCGTTTGAGGAGGTTCATTTTGAGTCGACACTCTTGAGGTCTGTCTCGTTACGTACCCTGAGTATAGGTACCTAATTTGAGAGTAGACACTAGATACGCTCGTACGGCATACATGATATTTGGAATGTAAGCTTTTTGGAGTCAGAGCGTACATGTACATGTAATTAGAGTGGTCAATGAGCTTGAAGGCGATTGACACCACGGGGTGACCGCATTTACGTTGGTTGATCCATTAGGAGGAAACTCAGGTTGAGGCTGAGGTTTGGCTTGGGACTTGGGAGATCCGTGAATTTCCAGGGGGGGGGGAATCCTTAGCCGATTGTTAGACTTCAGCCACTGAGAGAGGGATATTGGTGAAGCCCTATTCCAATCAGAGATGGGGAACTTGGGGAAGGCCAAGAGGGAGGTTAACGCCAAATGCCCAATGGGAAAGGGAGAGAATAAAAGGCAGAGAGCTTATCTGGCTGCCAGTGGCGCATTTGAAGGAAAGGGGGGCTAGAAAAAGCATGGGGTAGCTGCCTCAGTACGATCGGGGGTTCCCTCCAGTCCAACTCTGAATTTCTACCCCCCCCCCTCTCTTCTCTTCTCTGTCCTAAACTACAAGCCTACAAAAACTGCCGCGCCACAAAATACTTTACAAGCTGTACGCTCAGCGCATTAGGTTAGAAAACAGGCCAGTAAAGTTTACATTTACTCGCAAATAAACCAAACCAATTAATATCAATTAAATCTTTTTTTACGGTAAACGGTAAACGTTAGTACACATCCTTCGCGATCATTTAATCCATTAGTTTAATTTGATTGCGTAGATAAGATAAGCGAGAGATAAGACAGCTACAGCTAGCTAGTTAACTGTAGATAATAAGTTCAACAGTTAAGTTTCAATAGTTAGTTTATAGGAAAGCTAAATAGGAGTGAGTGTACAGGCAGAAGATGGAGAATGGTTGTTCCATCATCGTCGGCGAGAAAAAAGCCTGCTGCGGCGGCGCCGAGACTCATGAGATGAAGAACCGTTCGCGGTAAGTGTGAAGCTGAGATTATTGTCTAGGTCCAGTTTTAATAGGCTAGGCTTATAAAAAATTGTAAGTTACGGTAGATTGGAAAATTAGAATTAGAGTTGAAACTGACTTCTGTTCTGCTATGTTGTTTTTTGTGCATAGGAAGGAAGGAACGTTCCTAATTCTGTACCAGAGATTCTGTAAAGACTTAGGCAAAAAGTTTGGTCGATGTTATTTTGCTGTTACGCCTTGCGTGTTCCTGGAATTTATGAAATTTCAAGATCAAATAAGACCGGGGTTGGGTAGATGATTTGGTATTATTTCAAATAGAAGTCCAGCAAAAACTGAAAAAGCCAACCAAACCCCCAGAAGCAAGGAATAGGCGAATAGCAAATTTTTCCTTGACAGTTTTGACTAATTGCTTGCTTATGAAGGGTTTAAACTTAAGCTTACTACGCTTGTATTCTGGCAGCAACTGTTAAGGAATGAGGACTGGCTGGGTGGTTGGCTGTTGTTGCTTGCTTTAACAAAAGAATTTGACAAACCCAAACCAAGCCTCGAAGGCCAGTCGGATTCTTTTACTCGTATTCATTCGAGAATGCAGAGTATAACAAACAGACGAGCCCGACAGATCTTCTTGCCGCTGCTACTGCCGTTCGTTTGGGGCCTGGGGGGTTTTATTATCCAACATTCATTCCTGAGGCCGCTTGGCTTTACTACGCTTGGTAGAAGAATGAAGGGAAGTGTTGGTTTTAGTTTGTTCCACTTGTGTGCGCTAGCGGAGTTGGTCACGTGATCAACACTCCCTCACTGTATCGGCCTTGCAATAGCGTCCATTGAGTATCAATGTACATGGAAACTGTTCATCCATAATGTACATACAGTTGGGTGAGGAAGGAATCTATGTGCGATGTAAAGTTGGCCGCCAGATTTGTCTCTTGCTTTAACTATAAACCCGAACCGGTTTCTATTAAACTAAGTCGATGCGTTATTTATGATTAATGTATTCTATTTTCGAACTTCAAAAAAAGCCTTTCATTTCATTTAATCCAAACTTGTCTTAAGCAAAGCACCAGTCCTCTTCTACTCGTATGACAACTTGCATTGCATTATGCATATTCATTATGATATGGTGCCATTCCAAAGTGGAGCGACGCTGGCACAGGCCGCACAGCCACACGTTTTGAAGTTTTGATCTGTTATTTCATTTCTATCTGACTGTAGAATCCCCTATCCCGTACTGTTGTTTCGTTTGTTAATCGTTATCTCTTCTTTCAAACGGGTTTCCTGTGTTTTAGTAATAGCGCCAGTTTTACACAAGTCTCTTATCTGATCTGATCATTTTCAAAGCCCCGCATTGCCGCCGCTTTGGCCTATTTAGTCCTTAAGGCCTAGCTAACTAAAGCTGCAGTATCAACTCTACGTATTCGGGCAATTACTCACTAACTGGGACTCATTTGATTCACCTCCTATAGTCATAGCTTCTCTTACGACTTACCGTTTTAGCAGGTCCTTAGCACTAGACGGCTTGTTTGAGGCTTCGTTCTTTTGAGTAGCTGTGCATTAGTAGCTACATATGCCATGGTATATTACTTAACACCAGTAGCCTAATAATTATTGAACCATGCCACGTGCTCAGAAAGAAGTAATTTACAGTTACAGAGGGGGCGCCAGCTTATACGGAGCGGCGCTACCTATTGAGAAGGCGCCGCCAGCTACAGAGGGAGGGGGCGCCACCTACAGACGGGAGCGCCACCTACAGAGGGGAGCGCCACCTACATACAGAGGGGTGCGCCACGTACATAGGGAGGGGGCGCCATCTACAGAGGGGAGCGCCACGTACAGAGGGAGGTGGCGCCACCTACACAGAGATGGTAGCACCACCTACAGAGGGAGGGGGCGCCACCTACAGACGGGAGCACCACCTACAGAGGGAAGCGCAACCTACAGAGAGAGGGAAGCACCACCTACAGAGGGGAGGGGCGCCACCTACAGAGGGGAGGGGTGCCACCTACAGAGGGATGGTAGCACCACCTACAGAGGGAGGGGGCGCCACCTACAGACGGGAGCACCACCTACAGAGGGAAGCGCAACCTACAGAGCGAAGGAAGCACCACCTACAGAGGGGAGGGGCGCCACCTACAGAGGGGAGGGGCGCCACCTACAGAGGGGAGGGGCGCCACCTACAGAGGGGAGGGGCAGGGGCGCCACCTACAGAGGGGAGGGGCGCCACCTACAGAGGGGAGGGGTGCCACCTACAGAGGGGAGGGGCGCCACCTACAGAGGGAGGGTGCCACCTACAGAGGGGAGCGCCACCTACAGAGGGAAGCGCCACCTACAGAGGCAGGGTGCCACCTGGGAGCGCCATCTACAGAAGAAAGCGCCAGCTATAGAGGAGGTGCTACGTACAAAGGGGCGCCAACTACAATGGCAAAAACTACAGAGGTCTCTGTAACTTCATATATTTTATATATTTTAACCAAATAAATCAATTGTCAGGAGCGCTAACGAGAAGAACATGTCTGTTGAAGAGCAGGAACGGGCTATCGAGATTATTTTCAAGATTCTTAAAGACAAAAAAGGCCGCGTTCCGGTCAACAAGCTTTTCTCGGTGAGTTGAGTTGAACCTTTGTTAACGGGAAACGGAAAGTCGTATTGGAGATTTATTGACCTTATTGAGCTATCTATCTATCTATCTATCTATCTATCTATCTATCTATCTATCGATCTATCTGTCTATCTATCTATCTATCTATCTATCTATCTATCCATCTATCTATCATCTATCTATCTATCTCTCTATCTATCTATCTATCTATCTATCTATCTATCTATCTATCTATCTATCTATCTATCTATCTATCTATCTATCTATCTATCTATCTATCTATCTATCTATCTATCTATCTATCTATCTATCTATCTATCTATCTATCTATCTATCTATCTATCTATCTGATCGTGTCTCTGTGGAAAACTATTTTTATGAGGGATGTTGTAGCCTGACTATATTTTGGATATGTACGTACTTCTTACCTATTTCTATTTTACCTATTTCTTCTTAAAAAACCAGCCCAAATACCTACTCAACTCAATCCAGGTAATCGAAGAGGCCGGCGTGGGATTAAACGACCCCAGACTGAAGGAGATCATGGAGAACATCACTGAATTGCAGAGAAAATCGATGAAAACGGAGGAGTTAGCCAAGGATTCCTACTTCCTGGACAAGGAAACTTTCAAGAAGTAACTACCAAGAATTCGTTGGTGCCTTAGTCCTGCACTGTGTAAGCCTTATTTTATTACCCCGTTCTCACTTGCAGAATCGTATCACACAACTGCGTCATGCTGCATCGCATTATGACCAACGACTTCGTTATCCAACAGTTCAAAAATTTCTGGGACGAAATTTTGAATATCTACGAGGATTGCAAATCGTTTGACGAAGGCGATGTAAGACGCTCTTGATTAATGCTTTTCTAAGTGAACTTTTAAAAACTTGATTTAACGGCTTTGAACTAGAATTTATTTCACCTGTTTCCATATAGCCAGCTGACTACATACCGCAATTGGCCAGAGCGAACAGATCGCACTGGGGCGTGTCTGTTTGCACCGTGGATGGGCAAAGGTGAGCTTGAAATTGAGAGTTTATTTAGGTTATATATAGTTGCATGCTTCGTTTTTTGAGGACTCGGGCAGCTTTCACGGGGTGTTCTCTGCGATCTCTGGAGACTGGAATTTCGGAGGTCCTCAGTCACTCGGAACTGTCTTAAGATGTCCTCCGAGAACTCTAGGCTCACTTTTGGACTTGAGTGTCCTCTGAGGACTCGGGACTCATAGCGTTGGATATAAGTGTCGTCTGAGGACTCGGGACTCATAGTCTTGGACCTGAGTGTCCTCTGAGGACTCGGGACTCATAGTCTTGGACCTGAGTGTCCTCTGTGGACTCGGGACTCATAGTCTTTGACCTGAGTGTCCTCTGTGGACTCGGAACTCATAGTCTTGGACCTGAGTGTCCTCTGTGGACTCGGGACTCATAGTCTTGGACCTGAGTGTCCTCTGTGGACTCGGGACTCATAGTCTTGGACCTGAGTGTCCTCTGTGGACTCGGGACTCAGTCTTGGACCTGAGTGTCGTCTGAGGACTCGGGACTCATAGTCTTGGATCTGAGTGTCCTCTGAGGACTCGGGACTCAGTCTTGGACCTGAGTGTCCTCTGAGGACTCGGAACTCATAGTCTTGGACCTGAGTGTCCTCTGTGGACTCGGGACTCATAGTCTTGGACCTGAGTGTCCTCTGAGGACTCGGGACTCAGTCTTGGACCTGAGTGTCCTCTGAGGACTCGGGACTCAGTCTTGGACCTGAGTGTCCTCTGAGGACTCGGGACTCATAGTCTTGGACCTGAGTGTCCTCTGAGGACTCGGGACTCAGTCTTGGACCTGAGTGTCCTCTGAGGACTCGGGACTCAGTCTTGGACCTGAGTGTCCTCTGAGGATTCGGGACTCAGTCTTGGACCTGAGTGTCCTCTGAGGACTCGGGACTCAGTCTTGGACCTGAGTGTCTTCTGAGGACTCGATCGGGACTCAATCTTGGACCTTAGTGTCCTCTGAGGACTCGATCGGGACTCAATCTTGGACCTTAGTGTCCTCTGAGGACTCGGGACTCAGTCTTGGACCTGAGTGTCCTCTGAGGACTCGGGACTCATAGTCTTGGACCTGAGTGTCCTCTGAAGACTCGATCGGGACTCATAGTCTTGGACCTGAGTGTCCTCTGTGGACTCGGGACTCATAGTCTTGGACCTGAGTGTCCTCTGAGGACTCGGGACTCATAGTCTTGGACCTGAGTGTCCTCTGAGGACTCGGGACTCAGTCTTGGACCTGAGTGTCCTCTGTGGACTCGGGACTCATAGTCTTGGACCTGAGTGTCCTCTGTGGACTCGGGACTCAGTCTTGGACCTGAGTGTCCTCTGAGGACTCGGGACTCATAGTCTTGGACCTGAGTGTCCTCTGAGGACTCGGGACTCAGTCTTGGACCTGAGTGTCGTCTGAGGACTCGGGACTCATAGTCTTGGACCTGAGTGTCCTCTGAGGACTCGGGACGCATTGTCTTGGACTTGAGTGTCCTCTGTGGACTCGGGACTCAGTCTTGGACCTGAGTGTCGTCTGAGGACTCGGGACTCATAGTCTTGGACCTGAGTGTCCTCTGAGGACTCGGGAGTCAGTCTTGGACCTGAGTGTCCTCTGAGGATTCGGGACTCATAGTCTTGGACCTGAGTGTCCTCTGAGGACTCGAGACGCATTGTCTTGGACCTGAGTGTCCTCTGAGGACTCGGGAGTCAGTCTTGGACCTGAGTGTCCTCTGAGGACTCGGGACTCACAAGGGGACTCCATGTCCTTGCGTAGACACGCATTTATTAAATGTTACTCACCCGTCCCTCCCGCCGGCAGAGCGAACATTGGCGACACGAGCATTCCATTTTGCATCCAGTCGGCCAGCAAGCCACTGAACTACGCCCTGGCTATCACTCTGTTGGGCGCCAAAACTGTGCACGAGTACATTGGCTACGAGCCGTCCGGCATTAGTTTCAACTCTATTGCGCTCAACAAAGAGAGTGAGTGAGAGACTGTTGTTTTTTGGCATGCAGGTTCATATTCATCTGAGCTTGTTAGCAAAGCACGAGAAGGGAGAATTGGAGAGTTTAAAGTAAAAAGAGAAGAGTGCAGAGAGGTAGATAGGAAGATCACGAGGAGAGAGGAGAGGCAGAGAAAAAGAGAGGGAGAGAGGAAGTGGAGGGGCAGAGAAGAGGAGGAATAGAGAGGTAGAGGAGGGGCAGAAAGGAAGAGGGCAGAGAGGAGGGGCAGAAAGGAAGAGGAGGGGCAGAGAGGAGGGGCAGAGAGGAAGAGGGGCAGAGAGGAGGGGCAGAAAGGAAGAGGGCAGAGAGGAGGGGCAGAAAGGAAGAGGAGGGGCAGAAAGGAAGAGGGGCAGAGAGGAGGGGCAGAAAGGAAGAGGAGGGGCAGAGAGGAAGAGCAGTCGCAGAGAGGAAGAGCAGGGGTATAGGGGAGGAGGGGCAGAGAGGAAGCGGAGGGGTAGAGAGGAAGAGGAGAGGTAGAGAGGAAGAGGAGGGGCAGAAAGGAAGAGGGGCAGAGAGGAGGGGCAGAAAGGAAGAGGAGGGGCAGAGAGGAAGAGCAGTCGCAGAGAGGAAGAGCAGGGGTATAGGGGAGGAGTGGCAGAGAGCAGGAGGGGTAGATAGGAAGAGCAGGGGAACAGAGGAAGAGAGAGTGAGAGCGCGGCGTGGTGGCAGAGTTGATAGTACATGTGGTTAGAAGCGATGCAAAGGAAGCCCAAGTTCAAATTGCCAGACATTCAGCTCAATTAATATTTAACTTCTACCTTGTGCCGATCGCAGACAAGCCGCACAATCCCATGATCAACTCTGGCGCAATCGTGACCTGCTCCCTGCTGCACACAGATCTGAAGCTGGCTGACAGGTTTGACAATGTAAGCTCGGGCGATGAAGCGCCTTCACCGCGTACTAAAGCTGTGAGCGCTGGGTAGATCGCCGCATGTGCGTGTGCTTTATGCTAATTAGCTAATTATTGTCTATACTCTGCCCTACGAAGACACCGATATTTTTTCTAGGTTACAGAAATCGAATTATTTTTTTGGATATCTCTGAAACATAAGTCGAAATTCACTGATATTTACACTATCAAATTTAGCAGCTTGAAAACTACACGATGTTACAATGTAATGTGGAACTGTCTTAATTGCTTGTCTTATAAGACTTATCTTTTTATTTTTTCTCTAGACTGCCGTTATCAAGTTTTTTATTGCTTAGATAGAGCCGCCATTATCCTTTTGATTCTTTAACTGAGCCGCCATTATCCCTTTGATTCTTTAACTGGGCCGCCATTATCCCTTTGATTCTTTAACTAGGCTGCCATTATCCCTTTGTTCATTAACTAGGCTGCAATTATCCTTTTGATTCTTTAACTGAGCCGCCATTATCCCTTTGATTCTTTAACTGGGCCGCCATTATCCCTTTGATTCTTTAACTGGGCCGCCATTATCCTTTGATTCTTTAACTGGGCCGCCATTATCCCTTTGATTCTTTAACTGAGCCGCCATTATCCCTTTGATTCTTTAACTGAGCCGCCATTATCCCTTTGATTCTTTAACTAGGCCGCCATTATCCCTTTGATTCTTTAACTGGGCCGCCATTATCCCTTTGATTCTTTAACTGGGCCGCCATTATCCCTTTGATTCTTTAACTGAGCCGCCATTATCCCTTTGATTCTTTAACTGAGCCGCCATTATCCCTTTGGTTCTTTAACTGAGCCGCCATTATCCCTTTGATTCTTTAACTGGGCCGCCATTATCCCTTTGATTCTTTAACTGAGCCGCCATTATCCCTTTGATTCTTTAACTGGGCCGCCATTATCCCTTTGATTCTTTAACTGGGCCGCCATTATCCCTTTGATTCTTTTACTGAGCCGCCATTATCCCTTTGATTCTTTAACTGAGCCGCCATTATCCCTTTGATTCTTTAACTAGGCCGCCATTATCCCTTTGATTCTTTAACTGGGCCGCCATTATCCCTTTGATTCTTTAACTGGGCCGCCATTATCCCTTTGATTCTTTAACTGGGCCGCCATTATCCCTTTGATTCTTTAACTGGGCCGCCATTATCCCTTTGATTCTTTAACTAGGCCGCCATTATCCCTTTGATTCCTTTAACTGGGCCGCCATTATCCCTTTGATTCTTTAACTGAGCCGCCATTATCCCTTTGATTCTTTAACTGGGCCGCCATTATCCCTTTGATTCTTTAACTGGGCCGCCATTATCCCTTTGATTCTTTAACTGAGCCGCCATTATCCTTTGATTCTTTAACTAGGCCGCCATTATCCTTTTGATTCTTTAACTGAGCCGCCATTATCCCTTTGATTCTTTAACTGGGCCGCCATTATCCCTTTGATTCTTTAACTGGGCCGCCATTATCCCTTTGATTCTTTAACTAGGCCGCCATTATCCTTTTGATTCTTTAACTGGGCCGCCAATATCCTTTTGATTCTTTAACTGGGCCGCCATTATCCCTTTGATTCTTTAACTAGGCCGCCATTATCCTTTTGATTCTTTAACTGGGCCGCCAATATCCCTTTGATTTTTTAACTGGGCCGCCATTATCCTTTTGATTCTTTAACTGGGCCGCCATTATCCTTTTGATTCTTTAACTGGGCCGCCATTATCCCTTTGATTCTTTAACTGGGCCGCCATTATCCCTTTGATTCTTTAACTGGGCCGCCATTATCCCTTTGATTTTTTAACTGGGCCGCCATTATCCCTTTGATTCTTTAACTGGGCCGCCATTATCCCTTTGATTCTTTAACTGGGCCGCCATTATCCCTTTGATTCTTTAACTGAGCCGCCATTATCCCTTTGATTCTTTAACTGGGCCGCCATTATCCCTTTGATTCTTTAACTGGGCCGCCATTATCCCTTTGATTTTTTAACTGGGCCGCCATTATCCCTTTGTGACTAATAGTATAGGATTCCAAACTGTACTTTTCACTATTTTGCACTTTTATGATAATGTATTCACATCAATAATGCTACTTATATTACTGATAATTCGTGCTGATTTGCAAAAAAAACTTTCGAAAAGGAACGTGATTCGTGTTGTTTGCATGTGATTGATTGTGTACTTTATAGGATCGCAGTACTACAAACTATTGTTACTGTGTAGAGCACGCTATTTTTCATAAAAAATCAATACTGTTATTATTCTGCTAATTAGTCTGCACGGTGTCTAATTATGATCGTATTTTGCAGTTATTTGGTACCTGCACTTCAATTATGACTGACTCATAATTATAAGTTATCTCAGTACAGTTACACTACATTTTCAATAAGCTTTACATACATCTAGTTGTTACTATGTGAAGGAATGCTAAATCGCCTCAATTATCTACCTGCCAATCTGCTCAGGTGATCAACGAATACAAGAAAATGGCCGGTTTAGAATTTATCGGATTCAGCAATCCAACGTGAGTTATTAATGAACATTCTATATTCCTTCTTTCTATCGTAATGGGCCTGCTTATTGTTTTGTCTCGAGATCATAAACGCCTATTATAGTCTCAACTCTCACTTACTGCATATGCGATGAAATTCCCCTTACCTCTCATACGAGCGTATGTCCATATCGCCTTACTCTTAGCCATTGCCTTTCTGATCTGCCTTTTATCTTTTCACCTGTCTTTTAACCCTGTTTTCTAACCTCTACCTCTCGCCTCTCTCCTTACTTCTCCCTCTCACTTCTTCCTCTCACTTCTTCCCCTCAGTTCTTCCTCTCACCTCTTCCCCTCACTTCTCCCTCTCACTTCTTCCTCTCACTTCTTCCCCTCACTTCTCCCTCTCACTTCTTCCCCTCACTTCTCCCTCTCACTTCTCCCTCTCACTTCTTCCCCTCACTTCTCCTTCTCACCTCTCTCTCTCTCTCTCTCTCTCTCTCTCTCTCTCTCTCTCTCTCTCTCTCTCTCTCTCTCTCTCTCTCTCTCTCTCTCTCTCTCTCTCTCTCTCTCTCTCTATCTCTCTCTCTCTCTCTCTCTCTCTCTCTCTCTCCTTCTTCCTCTCACTTCTCCCTCTCACCTCTCTCTCACTTCTCTTTCACCTCTCTCTTACTTCTCCCTCACTTCTCCCTCTCACTTCTCCCTCTCACTTCTCCCTCTCACATCTCCCTCACCTTTTACTCTCACCTCTCCTTCACAAATATTTTTACTTTTTTATCTCTCCTTTCACACCCACTTCTTTACCTCTAAAACTTACCGTTTCGCATCATTTCATTTTTATCTCTCACCTGTTCCCTCACCTCAATTTTCCCTTTTTACATTAACTCCGTTCCGTTCAAGCCCATTTCTTATCTTTTCATTTTATCGGCTTTCAGCATCAAGTTTTCTTGTGTAATCCTCTCTCAGTTTTGCTCCAGCTCATCCGCCCACCCAGACGTATAATTATCCACTAACTCACCCGTGTGCTCATCTCTACTCCTCTCCCGATTCTCAAATGCAGCTTCCTGTCCGAACGGGAGACAGCGGACAGGAACTTCTGTCTGGGCTACTACATGAAAGAGAACGGCGTAAGTTGGCTGCTGCTTGTTCGTTTTGATATGAGTGACGCAACGCAACGATACACAAGTGGGCCTTCTAACGTATCTAATAGTTTACTTACTGATTAATGCTCAATGATACTTGGTAATTAATGGGTCTATTAAATTAGCAAGTAGTTTGACCAGTGTTCCTGTCCATCCCCTAACAATTTACCTACCTATCTGCACTCACTAATCTATCTAATAACCTACCAGTCTAGGTGTCTACCTATCTACCTACATAGCTATATATCAATCTATCTGTCTATCCATGTAACTACTTATCTACATACTAATATACCTGTCTACTTATCTACCTACAATCTACCTAGAAATCTACCTGTCTATCCAACTACCTACCTATCTGCTCACTAATCTACCTACTAATCTACCTATCTGCCTACCAATCTATCTGTCTATATACTAATTTACCTAGCAATCTATCTACTTTTATACCTGTCTACGTGCCTATCTTACCGACCAATCTACCCGCCAATATAACTGTCTTCCTATCTATCTACAAATCTACCTACACTACCTACCTACCTTACTACCAAGCAACCCACTACTCTACCAGGTCTAACATGCTTGGGCGCAACCTAGGGATTTACCGGCCGTTTCTATTGGCAACACACACATGTAAGTCGCTATTGGACGGAATAGTAGTCACGTGACTGCTCTCAGCCAATAGCGACTTACATGTGTGTGTTGCCAATAGAAACGGCCGAATGATTTCCAAGGTTGCGCATGTATGAGGTCTAACTACAAATCTAACTACCAATACCCCTACTAATGGTTAATCTACACTTATTAATCTAACAAATTTTCAGTGCTTCCCAGCCGGCACCAACGTGCTAGAGGTTCTCGACTTCTATTTTCAATTGTGCTCAGTGGAGATCACCTGCGAATCTGGGGCCGTTATTGCGGCCACTTTGGCCAATGGTGGGATCTGTCCGCTGACAGGGAGAGAGTCCTGTCCACGAGGCCGTGCAGGACACCCTGTCGCTGATGCACAGCTGCGGCATGTACGACTATTCTGGACAGTTTGCTTTCAAGGTGAAAATCTATTAGAGTTTGACTGCGAAGTACCTGGTTACTTTGGGAAATTTCGGGTTTGTAAAATTTTGGGCCAGCGCTCAAAATCGAACTCCATTTCTCCTGTTTAATTTTACCCGCAAGTCGATATCGATACTGTTCAAAGCCATAATACAGTAGTTTCAGCTGTCTATGGCCTTATCTTATGGTTGAAGAATATGGGGGGAACGAATTGGACATCGGGTTTGGCCCATAGACAGCGCTGCAATTTTTTTCTCTTTCTCAGCTTGACAAGTGGTTGCTTAAAACTCATGAAAATCGAATTGTTACTTGTCAAATTGTCACTTGTCAAATTGTCACTTTAACTCTCTTAATAAAGCGGGTCACGGGTAGATTATTAAACGTTTTGGACTGGGGCCGATTTCATGAAGCAAGTACAAGTGACAAGTTGACAATTTACAAGTGACAAGTGTAAAATTTCACAATTATAGCGTTTCATGAGGAGGGATGACAATTTAACAAGTTACAAGTGATAAGTGACAATTTGTGAAGCCGTTTTTGCCGTTCTTTTGGCCATAGACAACACAGATTTAGATTGAGCACCATCGAAGAGTCCCACTTGTCAAAGACAAGTCTACAAGTGGCCTAAGCTCTTGTCAACAGTCTACTTGGATAGAGAACTAGAACTTAGATAGGATAGAATACTTGGATAAAGCATGTTTAGCGACAGTGAAGAAGAAGATGCTCTTCTCAATGAAGCTTATGCAGTGCGGATCTTCAAAGAACGAATCAACTTTCAGCCCCATGGCATAGATTTTGTGGAGAAATTCCATGGATGAATGAATAGAATGGATTGCTATTCTGGCTCTGGCTATTTTCGTTTCTGACTCTTTTGCATCCGGTTCCCCCCCGTGCCTTTTCATTGGTTGATGATTACCATAGACAATTTTCGGCCTTCGCCCCTTTCTTTCGTTTTATTGTAGACGAATCGACTCTCGAATCGTGCTTGTAGGTCTTCCCCTTTATTTCAAAACACGAGCGAAAAGCGCTTGTGCATCGAAAGAAAGGGGCGAAGGCCGAAAATTGTCTATGGCAATCATCAACCAATGAAAAGGCACGGGGGGGAACCGGATGCAAAAGAGTCAAAAACGAAATAGCCAGAGCCCAGAATAGCAATCCATTCTATTCATTCATCCATGAGAAATTCCGCTTTAATCTGATCAAGTAACCAATAAAATACCACTCATCATTTAAACACTAGTTATTTATAAAATTAAGCTCGGAGTTAAAAATTCTATGGTTCAAAGCCAAAGCTTACAGCCTTGGAAGAAGGATTGTAAGACCTAGGTTGACCCATAGACTGTGCAACTATAGGATCCTATTTTTAAAGTTGACAAGTGGTTGCAAAATTGGTTGCAAAATATGGATAATAATAGAATAGATTGCTAGTCTAGCCAAGAGCACAGCTGTGAGATAGCCAGTCCAAGGCAGGACTCCATCCTCTGTCCAGCTAGTGTTTCGTGGCATTCTGCCACTCTTAGCTGGGTTCAGCTGCAGCAACTGGCAGGCTTAGCATTCTTTGTCGAGTTATTTAAAGCCTGCCCTGCTCAACAGTAGCAAAAAGTGTTGCGCCAAGATTGAATTAATTACTTCTTCCACACATTCTCTTTGCTGTAGGCCTCCATGGCCCTCTGGTCCTAGTCTAGTTAGAAGTCTAGGCTACGATAAAATCTGGCACTCATTTAAAAAAAGGAGCTTCTCAAATTTCATTAACTCGCTCAGCTGGAAGTAGCTGGTCACTGATTGTACTTTTTATAAAAAAAATTAATGAGCTTAAGGTCAGATTTTAGATGACTATTCGAAATCTATGCAGCAGATTTTTTTAAGGTTCGACAGAGTCATGCAGCAGATTTGAGAGAGATGGAAGGGTGAGGGAGAGACGGAGATGTGAGAGAGGGAAGAAAGGGTGAAGGGAGAGTAGGTATGAAGGAGTGAAGCAAGGGTGAGGGAGTAAGGAAGGGACGGTGAGAGTTGGAAGGAAGGGTAGAGTGGCGAAGGAAGAGTGAGAATGGAAGGAAGGGTGAGGAAGAGAAGAAGGGCGAGAGTGGGAAGGGTGAGGAAGAGAAGAAGGGTGAGAGTGGGAAGGAAGAGTGAGGGAGGGAAGAAGGGCGAGAGTGGAAGAAGGGTGAGGGAGGGAAGGAAGGATGAGAGTGGGAAGGAAGGGTGAGAGTGGGAAGGAAGGTGAGGGAGGAAGGAAGGGTGAGAGTGGAAGGAAGGGTGAGGGAGGAAGGAAGGGTGAGAGGGGAAGGAAGGGTGAGAGTGGGAAGGAAGAGTGAGAATGGGAAGGAAGGTGAGGGAGGGAAGGAAGGATGAGTGGGAAGAAGGGTGAGGAAGAGAAGGAAGGGCGAGAGTGGGAAGGAAGGGTGAGGGAGGGAAGGAAGGCGAGAGTGGAAGGAAGGGTGAGGGAGGAAGAAGGGTGAGAGTGGGAAGGAAGAGTGAGAATGGGAAGGAAGGGTGAGGAAGAGAAGGAAGGGCGAGAGTTGGAAGGAAGGGTGAGAGTGGGAAGGAAGAGTGAGGGAGGAAGGAAGGGCGAGAGTGGGAA
>NIVC01001858.1:0-53942 GCA_002269645.1 Macrostomum lignano | reverse complement strand
TGAGTACTTCAATCTCACCTTTAGCATATTCCTGGAATTCGTTGGCGCCCCCAATCAGGACACCTTTGCCGCCTTGGTTCACCAGCTCTCGCCACACGATAGGGGATTTGTACTGATGCCAGCCGCGCTCCTTCGCAGCACTGACGGGACCAGTCCTGGCGAAATAAAATGGCCAATGCAGACTTCTTTTGGCTTAAACAGAATTTTATATCAAAGTTTATAGAAGGACCCGCCAATTGTGTAAATTCACAGTATTTTACAACAAGGTGCGCCCACCTAGTTTATAAATCTATGTAAATTTATTGAGCGTCGCTTCTTTCAATTTTTTTCTTGACAAACTTGTAAGTTCAACTCGAACAAAACGCATAGTCTTTTTTCGTTTTGTTTGAATTCGGAAGTCCAGAAGGTGACATGGCTATTGTGAGTTTTGACGATTTTCTCACCGGCCATTCCTCTGGAGTTTTCACGATCTTCGTCAATTTGAAGGCTGGCAAATTCTTGGCTAAATAATCGGCCAGTAGTTCTACTCTGGCATAGTACGGACAGTCTGATGAGCCTAAAATGTATTATTTTGTTTTTATGTTTGATGATGTGCGGCGTAAATATCCTTTATGCAAAATCAGTTAGTGACGAAAATTCAATGATTACTCGTATTAGCAAAGTATGATTGAATATTTTGAATACATTTATAAAAGGATACGAATCACTAAATTTTTACATAATTTACATCAATTTTTGGATATATATGGCATTACTGAGTATTCGCAACTGAGAAAAACTTACCAGCAATAACAATTTTTGCCATATTTATCCCGCCTTTTAATTGCTTGCAAGTAGAAGCGAAAACAAAAACTAAGCCTAGGCCCCTAACCGTTTCTTGGAAGTTGCCATGACTCCCTAAAAGTCAAAAAAATCAAAATGCAATGAGCAGAAAATCAAATTTTAATCTGCATATATATAAATTGTTTTATTGCATTTTAATTAAAGCGAAATTTAGCACAGTTAACAACACTAAAAAATGGAATACTATCGAGGAAAGACATAATATACGAATGACTAATTCGCGCTATTCAAATCTGGACACATTGGCACTTCTTTTTCTTCCCCGAAATTGGCTGATTTAGCCTGATTAGCCTTGCCTTGCCTAGATTGCTCTTGTATCAACCCGGCATTTGTTCGTTAATGTTCGTTCGTTAACTGCTTTTGTAGGTCCATGGCTTGGCAGCGTGCAAAATCTTGTTGCCAAAGGGCAAGTACTCACGAAGCTTTGACGTACCTATGCAAAAAATTTTGGACAGACTGCAGACAAACTTTCTGATCATCAGCTGCCATGTTGTTGAAAAGGTGTCTGGCTGACTCTCCAATACGCAGCTGGTAGGGTGATAGCTGAATTATAATGTCTGTCTCATCTACCGTCCAAAACTTTTCGGCCTTCGGGCAGACTTTGCTGCTTGACGAAGCGCAGAAGCCATTGCTTCATGATATTGGTGAGCTCATTGTATAGCTCCTGTATATGACATCCCTCCTGATAGAAGAGGAGCTCTAACTGCTGAAGCAGCTTTAAAAGCTTAGCTAGGATTAGGAAGCAGAGAAAGAACTCGATCTTAGAGTCCTCCAGAGTGCCTTTGATGCTTGAATTTTTGGGGACATTATGCTTGGATGGCTTTACTTAAATGAAGTAAAGATATTCAATTCAATTCAATCAAGGAAAAATGCATAGCTTTCAAAACACAAAGGTCTCATTTCCTATCGTTTATAAATTGGTTTGTTAATTAGACATTACAATACCATTATTATTCAATTTATTTGAAAAAGTAAAGTTTATTTGAGATAATTAGAAAGATATTTTGAATTGTAAGTTATTCAATGCCTTGCTTTAGATTCAAACTTTGGATGAAAGTAAATACACATGCTGCAAATTGTTGTAAATAAAATTTTGCATTCATAGCAGTCTTATATAGAGATTTGGCACATGGAAAAGAAAAATGCATTTTAAATATTATAAAATAAATATGTTATAGAATGTATGTATGTTATAATATGTCAATTTAAGCATAGAAGATACACAAAACATTGAAGTATAGAATGCAAACACTGAACACCAAACAATAAAATTTAAATACAAAAACTGGAACATTGGAAAGTGTAGCATTCAATTCAGAATATACAGACAGTGGTAGGAATGAGGAGTAGGGTCGCCTTTTTTGAGTCCCAGAAAAGTTTTTGAACCAAACTATTTTTAAAAGAGACTTGTAAATCATAGATACAAATTATTTATTTGTTAGGAAATTTTTTGCAGGCTCAAACTAGGGGCCTAAACAACATTTATAAATACAAAACAACTAGTAGCATAAATACTTACTAAACAATGTCTACAAAGGTTGAACTGTTGTACTGTTTCTCGTATCTTTTAACTAAAGTAATAACATTGAGTAAACCTGATACAAAAGAAATTTAAAAGACTAAGAGAGTGAGACATGCTTTCAGTAGTCGATGTCAACACTAAAAATAAAAAAGTGTCATTCCAATCCCTCTCCCACTTTCTCTCTCCCTCACGCCAAGGCATCAAAGGCATCTGTGAAAGATTAGTCAATAAAGAATAAGACTTAGCAAAGGAAAAATCCGGGCCATTAGGTACAAAGAAATTTGGGGCACCCAGGCATTTGGGCCTGGCCCAAATTCGGGCCTTATTCCCCCCACTGCATACAGAGGCTCAAGCCCAAAGAATTGGGAAAAATTGCTTCAGACAAATAGAGTCCACTAAAGTGACTCAGCATAAATAAGTTCGGCTTGCTAAATAAAAGACAAAATTGCTTATTCAGTCTTTAAAAGAATTTTAGTCACCATTCTGTCTGAACTGTTTAAGCCTTTGTTTGGCTTCTGAAAGCTATAAATAATCTCTAGCACCTCAATCGCATTCTCAATCACTTTTTCATGCTTCAAGTTCAGGGCCAAGTAGTTGTAGGCGCTCAAAGTTTTCCATTGTACTAAACAGGCTAGAAAAGTAAAGTTTTGCTTAGATTGCATTTCTAGAGGTACATTAAGAATCTTATAATAAATTGCTAATAGCTTATGTTTAGTTTTTGCCTTTCCAATTAGGTTACATAACTTCAAATTCATCAGTATAAAGTGACAGATAAATTGCTTTACTATATTGCTCAGAGACTAACAATGGAGCAATATAGTCTTTGAAATATAGAAATAAATAAAAAAAATGATCCTTTCTCTTCAATCTTTGTGCCTAGAATAATCTGATAAAAATTTGGGTCTTGCAAGAGTGTAGTAAGAGTATTAGAAATTGGAACATAATACATTGCTGATGACTTTGGAAAAGTAGGAATTTCAATAGGCTCTACATACCTAAAGTTTTGCTTGAGGTATTACAAGAGCTGCCTATCAATAACAATAATATCATGGTAAGCATCAAAAAAACTATTCAAATTTATACTACGCATAATGTCCTGCATTTGCTCATTATCAATATTATGCTCCTTCAAAACTTGTTCAACAAGAGAAGTAAATGAGTATAAAAAAGTTGATAGAATATCATAAAGCTCACTAGTTAGGCCCTTTGCAATACTATGAGGTAAGCTATGAAAATTGCAAGAGTTAATCAAAAAGAGAATTATCTTATGTGCTATATCATTCTTAAGCTGCCCCTTTAAGTCAGTTGAAGTACCATCTCTTCTGTTTTCCATTAAAACATTGGCTATAGCTAAACAATCATAGGCACTTATAGTATTAGTAGGCTGCTATCGAATAGTACGACTATGATGAGCATGATCTCTGACACTAGAACTTGAATTAGAACCAGAAGAACTACCCTGATCAAGAGGAAGCAATGGATCAAGCATTGGCAATGTGGTAAAGTTGCAAGAAGTTGCCTTTTTAAAAAGTCTAAAAAATGGCTTCATTGCAAATGCCAAATAACAAGTAATTTTGACTTTTTGACAACTTAAAGCTTCTATTCTTGACAAACTTGTTGGCACAAAAGTACTTGTAGTGATAAAAAACAATTGTCTAGTCATTGTCCTTAAAGTTGCATTTACAACAATATAAAAACAAAAGTCCAAGCTGAACATCTTTAAGAGGAGAAAGCATGTTTTTAATCACAAAAATGTCTTAATTGGAGTAAAAAATGAAAATATGGTAGATAATTTGCACTTGGTTTGATTGAAGGTAAATTTCTGAATCAATTATTAGCTGAGTGCCAGCAATTTCAGAACAATAATGTCATGTAGAGAATGATCAAGATGGCTTATCACCTCAGACAAGTCACAAAATGAAAATGCTATTTTTTTCATTTAAATAATGCAGACTAAAACAAAGCAAAGGCAAATGTTTGTTTGCTTAGTACATTTTCATAAATAAACTTTTGAGGCATATATTATTTATGCATTATGTTGATTCCAAAATCTCCCTTAGCATTAAGTTGTAACTTTGAATCCATATGATAAAAGGCCAGAAGGCAGCATCCTTATCTGAAAAGTGGAATGCAGTGATATACAGATTACATTAAATATGTCTCTTTATAGAAAAACTGGTTGCCACTTTTGGCCACTTTACAGCCACGTCATTTTTTGGCCACTCTGTCTACTCTTTGGCCACTTTATTTTTACAGTGTATCTCACTTCTCTTCCTATTGTCCTCTCCCTTCTCCCTATTTCTTTCTGAGTCTTCTTGTTCTTATTCAACAATAAATAAGAATATTCAAAATGCTTTGCTTCTGCTGAGACTTTCATAAATTAGACTTTCTTAAATACATGAAACAAAAACGAGATGTACAAGCGTAAGATGAAGAAGGTACTGCTTCCAACACAAATTTGAGGAAAACAATGGCACAAAAGTTCACAAGGCTGAAATTTGTGCCTGGCCTTAATATTTGCAGATTCACACTTCTTTCATGAATTTTGCGCCATGGTAAGACCACTGTAATACCACTACATCTATTCTTGATGACTTGGACTAAGATTATACCATAAGACATTTTGTCTGTTCTATGACAAGACAAGAATAATGGCATCTTATTGTGTCAAACTGCACCCAACTGACAATTATTTTAGTTTATATTTGTGTCACCTTTTTCATAGGATCACTATTGCAGATTGATATAAACTGTTTTTGTTTAATGGTTTTTGTTTGACAAACACTTTTTTAACTGCTATAGCAGAATATAATAGGAAATTATATAATATATTTGATAAAAGAACACATAAAATGATATGTAAACCAAGAGGGCCAGTAGACATGCATTAATAAAACTGATATACTGGTATTGTAGCAGTATGACTATTCAAGAGCTAGGAGAACTGCAATAAGGGGTGTGAAACAGAGCCATGAAATGATAACTATAATAAGAGAACTTAAGAACCATAATTTAAGTACCAAAAATGTTCAGGGAAAATGCAGTAAAATAAACACACTTTTAAAACAAGTTCACTTTTAATTCTATTTGAATTCTAACAGTAAGCTTTTAGAATATTCAAAAAGCAATTTGACAAAAGTGTAAAAGTTGAACATGATTAAAAATAACAAGCTAACTTATAGACAAGTAGGTAAAACACAAACTAAAGTCATCCTATCCTGTAATTAGCATCATATCTGACTCCAGTTATATTTGAGGACTTTACTTTACTTCTTTTGTACCATATTATTACATTAATTTATATCATAGAATTACTTTTTCATGTCAGCCTAATGAGTGCAAACTATGTATTTATTGCAGCTGCAATCAAATCCAATAAACCTAATCCTTTTGTTTTAAACTATGGGCGGCCTGTTGTCTTATTTCTCGTCTCTGTTTGGTACTAAAGAGCGGCGCATCCTGATTCTGGGTCTGGATGGCGCTGGCAAGACAACCATTCTGTACAGGCTGCAAGTTGGAGAAGTTGTCACCACCATACCAACCATAGGATTCAATGTAGAGACTGTACAATACAAGAATCTCAAGTTTCAGGTTTGTTAACTTTGTCTTTCATTTGGTTTTAATCTCAACTGGCTCTAAGTCTTTTTGTAAAGTAAGAACAAACTCTAATTTTGCAGGTGTGGGACCTTGGCGGTCAGACAAGCATTAGGCCATACTGGCGCTGTTACTACTCTAACACAGATGCCATCATTTATGTTGTCGACTCTATGGATCGGGAAAGGATTGGCATATCTAAACAGGTATTTATGAGTTTAGCTCCTGTTTGAGGTTTGTTATAATAAGTTTGCCAATAGTTACAATAGACTAGGTGTGATGGCAGGGACTAGGTCAGATGAAGATTTTGTGTGAGATTGAGAGGGAGATAATTGAATGAGAGGGAGATAAATTGGATGAGAGGGAGATAGACTGGATGAGAGGGAGATGAATTTTGTGAGAGGGAGATGGATTGAGAGACTTGGTGAGAGGGAGATGGAGTGAGATAGACTTGATGAGAGGGAGATGGAGTGAGATTGACTGGGTGAGAGGGAGAGGGAGTGAGATTGACTGGGTGAGAGGAAGATGGAGTGAGATAGACTTGATGAGAGGGAGACGGAGTGAGATAGACTTGATGAGAGGGAGATGGATTGGGTGAGATGGAGATAACCTGGATGAGAGAGAGATAGACTTGGTGAGAGAGAGATGGAGTGAGAGAGATTTGATGAAAGGGAGATGGATTGGGTGAGATGGAGATAACCTGGATGAGTGAGAGATAGACTTGGTGAGAGAGAGATGGAGTGAGAGAGATTTGATGAAAGGGAGATGGATTGGGTGAGATGGAGATAACCTGGATGAGTGAGAGATAGACTTGGTGAGAGAGAGACTTGGTGAGAGAGAGATGGAGTGAGATAGATTTGATGAAAGGAAGATGGATTGGGTGAGATGGAGATAAACTGGATGAGTGAGAGATAGACTTGGTGAGAGAGAGAGAGACTTGGTGAGAGAGAGAGAGATGGAGTGAGATAGATTTCATGAAAGGCAGATGGATTGGGTCAGATGGAGATAAACTGGATGAGTGAGAGATAGACTTGGTGAGAGAGAGAGAGACTTGGTGAGAGAGAGAGATGGAGTGAGATAGATTTCATGAAAGGCAGATGGATTGGGTGAGATGGAGATAAACTGGATTAGAGGGAGATAGATTTGGTGAGAGGGAGATGGAGCGGTATTGACAGTGTAAGCAGATGGCGAGATGAGCAAAACAGAAGATAAGAGAAATGACAAGACGTAGACAAGGAAGAGGGAGTGGAGCGTGCCTGACGCCTCTAGCATGCTGGTATTATTAACAATCCCCCCATGCTGAACGCAGGAGCTGATGTCCATGCTAGAAGAGGAAGAGCTGCGCCGGGCAATCCTAGTGGTGTTCGCCAACAAGCAGGACATCCAGGGCTGCATGAGCGTCACCGAAGTGGCCAATTCGTTGGGCCTGTCAGCCATTAAGAACAGGAAATATCAAATATTTAAAACTTCAGCTGTTAAAGGCGAAGGCCTTGACGAAGCAATGGAATGGCTGTCAACTGCCATCACGCAGCAGAAATAACAAAAGCAACAAAACAAAGCATTCTTTATTGAGCTGCTCTCTGCTGCCTCTGTCTAGTTGCTTTTCTGTTAAACTGTGGAAGAAAAGTTGAAATTATTAATCGCTTTATGGTTAGTTTGCCTGGTGAGCAGACATGATACACGCGCAGAAAATGTTACAATCCATTCTATTAAATTCTGCTCCTAAGTCCTAGCTTGCAGCTCTACTCTGTGTAAAATTAAGTTTATTGACAATATTCAGAAGCTCTGTTTACTAGTTTGTTGACCATTAATAGATTTTTTATGTATTGCAGCAATAAATTTATTGTTATCTATCTAGTTATATGAATCATTGTGTTGCTTCTGTTAATTACTCAGAAAGTTCTGAAAAAACTGATGCAAAAACCACAAAGTTACTGCTGGTTTAATCTTTTCTTAGAAGTCTAATTGGAAAACAAAAGCTGGTTGGAAATGGCAGGTTTTCAATTACAAAAATTGTGTTTTATTAATTCCATGTTGTACATGCGCATGTTGATTTAATTAACTACTCGTCATGTTTATTATTTAGCTTATAATAAATATACGATTTGTTTTGAATTCGTCGAGTTTTGGTTTTTTAAACTTCATAACCAATCATAGACGATTGCTTTTGTTTTTATAAAACTCAGATATTCATTTTCTTATTTACAAAATTCGATTCCAACTTCCCCGCATATTTCCAAAAAGTTTCTAGTCAATCTGTGGGTATTATGTACTCATGCAGCACACTCTCACATAGGGTGCACAGCGGCCTTGAATTTCTCATCATTAGGCCACAGATACTATATCTGTGCATTAGGCGTGTACACTCTGGAATCTGCCTGGTAAGAACGTGACAATAATCACTAGTCATTGCTAACAATTCTCGCTAGTGACTCTAGCGTCTTGTGAATTTTTAACGACTCAAACGACTAAATGCGACGGAGAGCCGAGAGGCAAATGTTGAGTCGTAAGAGTCGCGAAAAAGTCGCACAAGTGTCGTGTTAGCGCTTAACTTTCTACTACCTCTAGTAGATTAAATAGAGTTGTTATGAATGCGAAATGCGATTCTAATTCATTACTCGTAAAATAACCTAGAAGCGCTTTAGACGCAACTCCGTGATTCTATACAGCGACTCTAGCTCGCATCAGATACGACTCTACGGTCTTAGAGCCATAATAGAAGCACCCCACAGTCGCAGACAACAAAACGCCTCTAATCTAACCGACTCTGACGACTTTTTGGCGACTTGTACCACAACATCTCGTCGTTTTCAGAGTCGTCTAGAGTCACTTCTTTTCTATTTTACCTACCTGTGTTGCCCGCAACGACTGGGGCGACGCAAGTAACTCTGGGACGCTTCTTAACCTAGGTACCGTTTTTCATCGGGATGTGTCGGATGAAAGCCCTTTGAACTGTTTTCGTACAAACCGGGCCCGGGGGGGGGGGCGTAGCCCAGCGGTCTAGCGCAGGCTCTGGTGTGCCAGCGACCCAGGCTCGATTCCAAGTGCAGTCACATTAATTTGGGGCTGAATTGGAATCTCGGCTTGGCTCTGCTCGTGCAATTAGCGGCCTTGAGAGCCAACCCCCCAAGGCGCAGTGAAGTGTACATGCCTAACGATAAATAAAGTTAGGGCCGCTGTGCACTCCTGTGTGAGTGTGTGCCTGCGTACGTATCCGCGGGCTTGTATGCCTGCTCAGGGGAGTCGGCGGAATGGGCAGTAATGCCTCTCGCCGGTTGTGTGCCTATGTCGCTTAAAGTGCGCCAGGGTGCACACAACCCCCTGCCTCTAATAAAAAATCCCTGTGTTGCCCGCAACGACTGGGGCGACGCAAGTGACTCGGGACGCTTCTTAACCTAGGTACCGTTTTTCATCGGGATGTGTCGGATGAAAGCCCTTTGAACTGTTTTCGTACAAACGGGCGGCCCGGGCTCGATTCCAAGCGCAGTCACATTAATTCTGCTCCTACGTCTCTTAATTACAAACCAATGTGATTTCTTAATTCTCTTCTCATCGATCCACATCCTGACTCGCTTTCGACACGTTTTATACACTAGGAATAAAATCCAAGAGTTGTAGCTCGTAAGAAATTTGACAAAACAAAACTCCAGAACTAGAAATCTTTACCATGCAGTTTTCTTGAATCTGACTAAATTATAATGTTTAGGTGATTGCGTTTCTGTCTACTAAACCATCGTAGCATCTATTAGCCAACTGTTAGAAACTCCGAGCTATTACAAACACTTGGATTTTCCGAGAATTATTGAGCCAGCATCGAGAAGCGTACATTGTTCCCTATTTAAATACGTCTCTTACGTATGAGCTTAGAATAGCTCACGCACTCCCTTCTATAGGAGCGTGTGGATAGAGATTCCAATTTGTTGGGTGAATCAGAAGGTACTAAGTGAGCTCACCAGACTAAAAAAGGTATTTAAGCCCGCCAGTATCACCCCCGAAGTGCCCCACTTCCATTTATTTTCAAATTAACATTTGTTCCACATCTTCTTTCGCAATTGCGAGTATGTCGAATCAAGGTGAGTAGCCCAGAAAACTTGATTTAACTACGAGCGTAAATAGTTTTTCAATTCACTTTTCTATGGGTCAATAAGCTTGTCACCGAACTTTCCTATTGCAGGCTAGAGCGCAGTCGAATCCCTGAAGTGTCCGGCCTGACAGGTTTGAGTCTGCTGCCGCTGGACCAGATCGATCTGCGGCGCCCAATATGCAGCGGCCGCTCAATCTCCAATGCTTGCAAAGCGCCCGACATCGGTTTGGGTTCCGCCCTGCCGGTCCTGGCACTCGAACCCCCCATCGAGGAAGCTCTGAGAGAGCAGCCGGGACCCCAGCGTGCGGCGCTTGGCCTCTGCACCGGGTTGCTGCGGGCGGAGTTGGCGGTTCGCGGCGAGCGGGTCACCGCGGATTGTCCCTGGATCCGGGGGCAGTCTGACTCGCCTCAGGCGAGCGGGCCCGTCAATTTTTTGTCGTCAAATTTTTTTCGGCAAGAATACTGGCGGCCCCACGCAGTCTCCGATTGTCACCATAGGAGTCTGTGACGCGGTAAAACGATGGAGATTTGACGACTCTACAGAGCCTTAGCGCTTTGAAATGGTTGATTGTGTGGTGTTGAGCAGCAGCAAGAGCTACATCAGGAGCCTGAGCAGTAGGTACAACTGCATCCAGGCTGGAACAGTAAGGAGGAGCTTCGGAGACCAGCTAGCGTGCTTCCGCTTCAACTTTGAAGGCGAAGATAGGGAGAGAGATAGAGAGCGAGATGGAATATTTTTGTACCACGCTTGGAGCAGAGAGCTGGAGAAAACTGCAGCCAGCATTCGCGTGCGGCTACCGTCAAAAGTGCACAAGTACTGCAGCGTCTACGCTGTGGCGGTAAGATTCAAAGACCCAGTCCAAGACAATTGGATGGGTTTCCTGGCCGAGATGGAGGACGAGTCTGCGGCAGCGAGGAGCAGCGGCCGCTATCACAGATGGGAGAAGCTCGAGGTGCCCGACTGCGGCACTAGCGACCCGATTGTGATCGTCAGCAGCCTATCAGATGCTGATGAGCTGGGCCGAACACGCCCAGTAATTTATAATTTTTTTAAGGAAAACCCTGTTGTATTTTCTACAGAGTAGAAGTCAACGTTTTAGCCCTTTAGCATCTGTTATTATTGCGCTCATCGGAGTATGGGGGGCTCCGGTTTCAGTCCATGCCGTTTTCAAAGTAAGCAACGATTTCCTCGACGTTAATGTCGAGACGGTCTGTTGAATCTTTCTGAATCTGTTATACCCTCTGTATTGAATTTACAGATGTGAGTTCACAGTAATTCAAAGTTACACACAATTGTTATAGACTTGTGACAAAGTGTCCCTGTTTGCAATTCAAAGTGTTCAACTGTGTCGATTCTCGATTTACGAGAAGTTTCACTCGACTTTAACGCAAAGAGCAGAATGTCCTTTATATCAAATCAAGGCACAAAAGCCTGATTCTTGATTCTTTTTCAGCGCGTTAAGCGCCCAGACACCATGCTAGATTGCTGGTGTACTTTTTGCAGGTGAAAAAATGCCTGAAATGTATTACTGTCACTGACCTGGATACCTATAAAAATGAATTCGCTCTGAGAGCGGCAGGTAATAATGCGCGCCTAATTCAATGCTATTGTGGCTGTGATTCAACAAAACTTTACTACTACAAATACAAAAAAAGATTCATACTAAGAGATATTTAAAGTTAAAACAAATAATTCTGTTCGATTTTTTTAATTCCATGCAAAAAAACCGGCATTAACTTAAAAAATTATTTTGCAAGAAAGGATGACTTTTTAAGAAAACAAACCTGTGAGTGATAGCTAGGGCTAAACTTTTTCGAGGAAAAATCCAAGCTAACTTGCATTTCTTGTTAAAGCAAAGGCAGCAATTTACTCGGATTTTCCGAGAAAAATCTTGCCTCCAAGACAGTGTACAAGCGGTCGATTTTCCAGTGTACATTTCCGATGCACTCTCTCTCTCTCTCTGCCCCTACTCTTTTGGGTGAACAGTTCAGCTGTGTGGAAAGCATGGAAATGCGTGTGACGTTTCCTCTACGTTGCTAATCTGCCTCTTCTCTTTTGTGCAGGACTTAACCGTAGTTCACAGTGCGGCCCCGATGTACACGTAGCTTGTATAAAACAAGCAGCGCTTGTCGGTTGGAGGGAAAGATTTCTCTGCTTCGTTCTTGTCTTGTTTTTCTCTGCAGGCGCAGCACAACATGGCTGCGTTTCCAACTCTTGGTAAGTAGTGCGTTTTGGAATGAAACCTCTTAAAAGACCACCTATGCATATAAAAGCACTATAGCACTAATAAAGTCAGTTCACTAACCTACTATTCTTTCCTTGACCTATTCCTACAGGCTGAATACAAACTAGGTCGCAGAGGTGACCGGTCTGACAAGCGGTGACCAAATATGGCGCGCCTGACATCGCCCGCTTTCTCAGCTCCGATCTCTGCGCCGCGCCTAACTTTCGCATTCGGTTCAGACGAACCGGAGCCAGCCTCTCAGACTGGCTCGGAGACGGCGGAGACGCCAGGAAAGTGGTCAGCTGCGAGCCGACCGCGGCGCGCACGCGCGCGCCCCACCCACTACCGGCCAAGACATGGATTGGCAACGGTGGGTGGGGCGCGCGCGCACGCGCCGCAGTCAGCTCACAGCTGCCACTTTCTGGGCGTTTCCGCCGACTCCGGGTTGCTTGAGACGCTTCGCACTCAGTGCGGCGACTGATCCTCAGTCGGAGAGGCTGGCTACGGCTCGTCTGAAATCTGAATGGAATGCGCAGGTGAGGATGCGGCCGCAGAGATCGGATCTGAGCAAGCGAGGCGCTGTCAGGCGCGCCATATTTGGTGGCCGCTTTCGGGCATGGCCGATCCAAGGTTGCCGCCTGCGGCGGGCTCGGCCGGGGGCTGTCAAAAAGTTCAGTAGTCAAACTCGAATTTTGGCCAGCTAGCTGGATACTTGATAGACCAGTTAAGGCAACCCCCGGATCGAAGCTCGCCCGCCGGACTGGCAAATTCTTGGCGGCCGCCGTCTACAGCCAACAAGATCGGCTCTGAAGGCGGGGAATCCGATGGCGATCAGCTGTATTCGTGAAGCCAGTAACTCAGCATGTTCCCAATCGTATTAAGCACAAATGAGACCTATATTAGACGACTCGGCGACAAGTATGAGTGCACCTCTGCTGTCCAAGTGCGCTACTCACTCGATCAGCAAGTTGCATGCTTCCTCTTCCATCTGGACGATGAGGCGAGCGGAGAGCTTAGAAAGGTTCGCATGTACCACGCCTGGTGCAGCGAGCTGGACAGGAAGACGAAGCCCAACTTTACTGTGCGAGTGCCGGCACGAGTGCACAAGCACTGCAAGGTGTACGCCGTGGCTGTCAAGTTCAAGGACCCGCATAGCTGGCTAAAGTTTCAGCCGGACATGGAGAGGGACCGTCAGCAGCTGGAAAGCAGCGGCGCCTACCACTGCTGGGAGCTGCTGCCAGAAGGCAAAGTCTGCAACACGGCATCCAAAGACGAGAAAGATTATCCGTGCCCGATGATAATTGCCGCCATGATTGCCGAGAACTATCAAAGCCTGCGGTTGGACTTGTACACTGACGCCACTTGTGTATTCGTCCCTTCGTTTGATTCGGTCGATAACAGTAGTATATGCGCGAGTTAGCTTAGCCTACTTAGATTCCCCAATTCTTTCTGTACTGATACTGTACTCGTAGTATAATTTCTGCAGTATACATATTATATATAATTTTGTTTAATGCAAAAGAAGCAAAAAATAAAACAATATTAGCTACAAGTGCTTCATTTTAATCAATGATTTTTTCAGACGAACAGCTTAAGAAAAATGAAGTTTGAATGGTTTCTTTATTAAAAAATGGACACAGGATAAATAATTACACAACAAACTTGTATTCAAATTATTGGAACAAGCATTTGTTCATTATTAAACATAAAAGTATATAGCAGTACAATGCTATTCGTACTGAATTAGTCGATTGGTTAAATTATGAATTGTGAAGTCTATAACTACAGATTAAATTGGTTCACTCAAATTACCTTGTTCATTCAGACGGAGGGTTACTGACCCATCCATTCAGACGGAGGGTTACTGACCTATCCATTCAGACGGAGGGTTACTGACCCATCCATTCACATTGAGGGTTACTGACCCATCAATTCAGACGGAGGGTTACTGACCCATCCATTCAGACTGAGGGTTACTGACCCATCCATTCAGACTGAGGGTTACTGACTTATCCATTCAGACTGAGGGTTACTGACCCATCCATTCAGACTGAGGGTTACTGACCCATCCATTCAGACGAAGGGTTACTGGCCCATCCATTCAGACGAAGGGTTACTGACCCATCCATTCACATTGAGGGTTACTGACCCATCAATTCAGACGGAGGGTTACTGACCCATCCATTCACATTGAGGGTTACTGACCCATCAATTCAGACGGAGGGTTACTGACCCATCCATTCAGACGGAGGGTTACTGACCCATCAATTCAGACGGAGGGTTACTGACCCATCCATTCAGACTGAGGGTTACTGACCCATCCATTCAGACTGAGGGTTACTGACCCATCCATTCAGACGAAGGGTTACTGGCCCATCCATTCAGACGGAGGGTTGCTGACCTAAAAATGATATATTGACCAGCGATAGACATAATGCAGTTGAAATGAAAACAATGGAAAGCATGGATCACAGGGAAATCAATATCAGCTGACGCTCGCGCATCACAGCTTGTCGTCCCGATGCCGCCAGGAGTCCTCAACAATGCGGCTCACCCGCTCAGTGTACTCCCGACAGTTATTGGTGAGCAGCTCCGCTGCGGCCATGTTGGCTGGCGAGTGTGGATTCGGATCGCCTAGCAACGACTGCAGGGAGGTCAGCACGGCGCGTACATCGTATGAGGTGCTCCATTGGTTCTGCAGGATGTCCAAGCAGATGGAGCCGTCAGCGTACACATTCGGATGGAACATGGAGGTGAGAAACTTCACGGCTGGCGGCTTGTTCGGATACTCCTCAGTGAAGGTCATGCTGAGCTTGAACACTCCGCCTTCGAATGCGGTGTCGTCTGGCCCGAGAATGACCGCCTTCCACACCATGATGTTCTCGTCGGTGGGGCAGGCACCAACGCCTGGCGGCGGGTCCTTCTGCATCATCTGTAGGTCTTTCATTAGGCGACGCCGGGCGGCTGTTGACATGACTCTGGCTGGAGTTTGAGCAAGCCAAATAAAGTGAGTCTTTTGTAATGTCAGAAACTTCTGATTCACTGTCATCATGGCTACAGCTGCAGATCATATAACTATTGTATCTGTGGAAAATAGTAATTGCTCTTTTGTTGGTTACCACCATAGAAAAATAAAACTAAATACTAGCTATAACAGAATCTATTTACATATGGTGAACTGATTAATAGGGGGTCATAGCCCAGTGGTCAAGTGTGGCGCTCTGATATGCCAGCAGCCCAGGCTCAATTCCAAGTGCAGTCACATTAATTTGGGGCTAAATTGGAATCTTGACTTGGCTCTACTCGTGTAATTAATGCCCTTGAAGGCCAACTGCCAAAGCATAGTAAAGTGTAGATGCCTAATGATAAATAAAGTTGGGGCTGCTGTAGATTACTAAGTGAGTATTTGCCTGTGTATATGATTGTGTATGTATCTATTCACTTGTATGCCTGCTTAGAGGAGTCAGTGGAATGAGCAATAATGCCTCTCACAACTCACTAGGTATTATAGACAATGTCATTTAATGGATAAATTATAATTAAAGTGTCAAATTATAATGAATTAGCCTGGCCATAGCATCTAAGTGCACTATATTTTTATTGCATTTAAAAAACAATTAATCTTGCAAAGGTAAGAAAACTCATATTAGGAATATAATGTCAAAAAGTATCCTAGGTAGGTATATCTTGAAATGGTACAATCATACATGCACAACAGGCGGCCAAGTCGGCCGATGCGGCCGACCGATTTGGCGGCCAAACAAGGAAGTTGCAAAAAAAGCCCACCCAAAAAATACCCAAGTAGTAGTACTAAGTAGCTGACGAGGCATTTTGACTCAATAAGACAGTTATAGTTACTCCTGCCGTTTACCCAAATTAGCGTTAATTTTTCTTTATGCTAGGGTTTTTTTACTTGTAAGTCACATTTTTGGCCAAAAACTATGTCGCATATTTTTGTTAAAAGGAAGTCGCATGGCCAACCAAATTTTAGAGGTTGCGCATGTATGGGTACAATAGAATATTATTATTAGTTATTAAGTAAATAAAATTCATTATTCAATCAATATTTCTGGTTTTTTTATTGTTTCTTATAATAGACTATTAATGTATACATTTAGGCCATAAACAAAATGTTGCATTTGATTTTTATTACATTGATAATTAAGCAACATCTTGAATATCATTCAATTTTTATAGCTTAGATAATTATAGTATGCATAATAGCCTAGCCTTGATAAATGTTTATATTTCCTTTGTATAATTGATTTGGTAAGAAAAGATTGGCCAAAACTAATGTTCCGCCATAGTTACGGCTACAGCTATAAGATCTTATGGCAAATATAGTACAATAAGTGCTCACAATAACTATGGATATAACTATGGTAAATAGCTGCTCTTATGGCTACAACTATGGAAATATGATAGTTTTTGTCACATTCCATAGATTCTAATAGCTATACTTATTAATAAAAAACAAAAAATGAACATTAGAAACAAGTAAAATAAAACAAAGATACTTTGGTAAACTCTATTATAGACTTAGAAACTTATAGATTATACCTAATAAAGTATAATAAAATGCTAGCAAACTCAAACTTTTATTAATGTAAAAAGTTTAACACTAGTACTTTCACTTCAATAGTGATTAAGTATTGTTACTCTTTATAAAAAAGATGAAATATAATCTTACAAAGGCAATTGAGTGCTTGTTTTATTTTCTACCTTAATTTGCATTTGTTTAAACACTAGGTATCTTTTTGATTCAAAATATTTTGTTTCTTAGACTTTTTGTTAAAACTATAGTTATGGCTATGAAAACTATAGGAATATAGTAATATTGGGGTCTTTATGGCTACATAATACAAAGAATTGGAATAAGCCATATTTTATAAGCCATATAAGCCACGGCTACGGCTATGGCACATGGACCCCCCTTATGGCAAAACATTAGAGGTCAGATGGGATTGAAATCTTTGGGCGGGATCGGGATCAAGAATAATTTTTTCTTGGGATCGGGATCAGAATCGGGATTCAGGAATTGGGATCAGGTCTTTTGGTGTATTGTAGTTCATAGGTCCATATAAAGTTAAACAAAATTGAGCAAAAAATGTCAAGATCAAAAGTAAAACAACAAAATAGATGCAAAGTTTTATAATAAAAAAGTAATAAGATAATGAATATAAGTTAAAACAAAATATATTTAATTTAATCACTAATTCTATAAACTTTTGATCAAAAGACCTATTCCCAATTCTTGTGTTTTTTAGGATTAGGATCCTGGTCCTGCAGGAATACAATTTTCCTAGGATCCTGGGATTTTGGGATTGGGATCGGGATCCTATCTGACCTCTATAGAACACTAACCAAAACTATCTATTTTGGCTTTAAAAAGAGACTGCATTTTCCTAATGGCATATTAGCAAGATAGCAATATAGATACTTAACAAGGTTTGCATTGTATTCAAAGATCATATACTAGGTAATGCAAGTTTTTATTCACTAATGCCTTGCTGCTAATGGCTACCCTGAACTGATAATAGGGCCTATCCTTTGTTTTGGTTTTATATTTTCTATGCATATAACTTTGTTTGATTGGTTTTTACCAACATTAAACTGACATTAAAATGTACATAGCTAGTGTACATAACAAACTAAACAAATGGCATGATTCCACAATCCACATGCTAGTTGCCTAGTTGTAATGTAGATAAGATGAGATTGAATAGCCCTGGAAAACAATCTGTACTTTTATCCTAGCAGATCCTGCCTTACATGATCTTATAGATAGAATAGGCTTATCTGAAGGAGCTTGCAATAATTTTTTCCTTCATGATCTGCTTGCTAGTAGGCCTATCTGGTTTGAACATGTACAACTCTAACAACTGGTTGAAATTGAAATTGAAACAAAACAGTTTTTACTACTTACTAGGTTTGTAGTTTTAATCTAATTTACTAGTTGTTACAATAAAAACCTTATTCTTAAATCAATTATCAAAAATAAAAAAACAATTATCGAGATCACGGTTTAGTCTGGCATGTGGGAACTGTTATACATGTAATTAATGACTTTTTATTGACAGATACCGGGGATGGGATGTATACATAGTACAATAGTGACATGGGAGGTTATTTCGGGGAATACTCACATTTAATTTTTAAGACTCATTTAAACTAAAATTCAGACTTTTTTGTTTTTTTCAGCATTTAAAGCTCCCATCACTCTGGTAGCATAAAATTTTAAAGCATATTACAGCACTAATATTAATGCATATTTAAGCTACATAATTTAATTATGGAAGCATTAGAAAGGTAGCACCGCGGATCGCAGCGACTTGTTCTGCTGTCTACAAGCTTTTGACTCCGTCAGTCGAGCGCCATTGCCTGGCTCCTCCAGCAGCATGGTCGCATGGAATTAGCTGCTGGTTCTGGGGATCTTGAACCTCTACAACCAGTCCAAGGCTTTTGTCAAGACTCACTCTACTATGGGCCCTACATTTGAATTGTTGAATTGTATACTATGTACTACGTCATGCTGCTGGCGCTGTGGCTATGATAGCCACTTCATAGAGATGGCTAGAAGTGTGCCTTGCGGTAGCTAGCTCCCGCTTTCCAGCTTGTAAAAGCTGACCTCTGCCTAGCTACATGTACGCCGACGACATTGCGCTTACCTGCTGCAACCCCGAAGCTGCGCAGAGCTGCAAAAAGCGTCGGAGAAAAGGCTGGCTGACGAGGGGAAGCGCGTGGGGCTCCACATCAGCTACGGCAAGACAGCTGGGAGGTACATGTACGCTGCCTTCATTGCCACCTTTCCTCCTGCTTCTGCTTCTACATGGACGGAAACACTATCGCCCCGTGTAATTAACTATGCAGGTTAAATATCTTGGGCATCCTGGTCACTGATCCGGGTGCCATATTGTCAACAACCGCAATCAGCTGGTTACCTCCCACCAGAAGGTGGCCTCCCATCTTCGCTCCATCTTTAACTGCCGGCTCGCCACCGACAGCCTGAATGAAGGTCGCGGCCTATTCCGATTTGGCAGTTGAGACGGCCGGTGCTGACCTACGGGCTGGAGGCTGTATGACTGCTCTGCACGATCGTGAGGCAAGCCTGGAGGCCCGCCATCGCCACCTCCTGCGCAATGCCCTGGGCATCCGGTTCCACTATTTTAATTACCCCCTCAGTCTGCAGCTAGGCTTAAGGCTGGACTCAGCTGGTTTCCACTAGCGGGTGCTCCGCTGACCACCCATGCCAGTGTCTATTTATATAATTGTAAATACTAATACATGTAGTAATAATAATAATATTAATATTAATATTGGAAACGGACTGACTGACAGAGCTGATCTTCCTAGAAAAGAATATAATGGAAAACAATTTAGGAATAAAAAGTTGTGATTTTCTCATTCTTCCATAATCTCATTCTAATGACTTTCTCATTCTAATCTCATTCTTCCATAATGAGAATTTTAGAGGACATAATTTAGGCGCGAGTAGTTGGCGCATTTAGATCCGTATTGCATGTATATGAATTTGGCTGCAGAATCCGATCGGCTTTAATTTACGTTTCTGTGAATAAAGAAACTGGTGCGGCGTAGTCTATATCTTCGTCTCTAAATGTCTCTATTGAGATTAGAGGGAAGAGAGCTGAGAAGAGACATAGACCATCAACGGGGCGGATTGCTATTGTGAAGTTTGAAAAGACCCGGGGGGGTCGGATAGAGAAGCTTCGCGGGTTGGAGTTTGCCGAATCCTGCCCCTTGATGAAAGCGAGATGACCTTCAAATCGACTGCAGACTGTTATGCATCGCAGTTCGACTGCATTAATCTTAATCTGACGGTATATTTGGATACAGAGGCTGCCACAGATATGGGTAAATTCAATTTCAACTGGCAGCTATGTCTCTATAGTAAAATCAAGACGTGTGCTTTTTAGGCAAGTCTCTTGTGTACAATCGTACAACCCTGTCTCTCTCATGCCTGATTCTTTATCGCCACGTCTCTCTCCCTCCCGATTCACTTCACAATTCGTTCCAAGCAAGCAGGCAGTCAGTATTTCATTGGCTCTGGCAGCATGCTGAACGCACTCGCGGCTTCCAGTATTCGCAATTTTTGCCTCTCCGTGTACTGTACGGAGTGTCCCCCAGTGCATGCCAGATTGGGGTGGCAGGAGTGCAGAAGTGAACAAGTCATTGCCTGTTCAATGACTTCCCTGTACGTTGTCTTCCCTCCACCTCAACGGCAAAAAACGTCCAGCATGGCTATCAAATCGACTTTACGGACTGTTAGTGTTACAACAGTTGCCAATTGAGTGAAATAGCGCCAGTTTTAACGCCATTAAAGCGCGCAATTCGTGAGGTTAGCTACAACTAAGGCTATAATAAACAGTTTTGGCTACAAACTTGGCCCACTGCTCTGCACACATCAACTAGCAAGACCTGTCCAGTCAGCATGGCCATGTCTCGAGCCGACCAGCCATTGAATGCTCAGACAGAAGCCGGCCGACTTTACAAGGCTATGAAAGGCCTCGGCACGGATGAGAAGACAATCATTGACGTCATGGCTAGACGACCGTCGCATCAGCGGGCCGAGATCGCGCGCGCCTTCAAGACCGCCTACGGCAAGGAGCTGGTTGACGCATTCAAGTCTGAGCTCAGTGGCAGTTTCTACAAAACGTGCAAGTCTTTGTGCTACGTGCTCTGCGAGTTTGACGCAATCTGCCTGCGCGAGGCAATGGAGGTGGGAGTTTTATAGAGTTAAAATCTGTTTTCAGATCATCATTCTACGAATACATGTAGTTGACATCATTGCATTTGGATTGCTTCACAAGGGCAAGTAGTTATAGCAGTTTTTTTTCAGTAGCAGTCATTAGCAAATTCAATCCTAAATCGAACTAATACATGAGTTGTAGTTGTATTTATGAAACAGCATCACTTGTTATTCAGTAAAGTAGATTCCCATGAGTATTCTTGAGTAGCCATAATATCAAGTGAATAAAGGTGAAATCTGTTATTCATATTCGCCAAAATGAAATTGTCAAGACGTGCTTTTGGTTTAAAAAATCTTAAATCTGTACGAAAACATTACGTATTTCTGCGTCCGCAACAGGGAATTGGAACAGATGAAGAGGCGCTGATAGACATCCTGACGACCAGAAGTAACTATCAGATCAGAGCTATAAAGGAGGCATTTGAGAGACGTGAGTATTGATACGATGACTACCTGTTCGAATTTGCATAATTTCTAACTATAAATTATTTCCCTAACTTCCACGCTGCACTCGCAGTGTTTCATCGAAACCTGGAGTCGGACGTTCGATCAGAGACCAGCGGCGACTTCCGCAAGGTGCTGGTGTCACTGCTCACCGCCGGTCGCGAGGAGGGTCCGGTACGGCCGGAAGCGGTGGCTGCAGACGCTGAGACGCTCTACAGAGCAGGCGAGGGCCGTCTTGGCACAGACGAGGACACCCTGAACCGCCTGCTGTGCAGCCGATCGCCCGCTCACGTCGCCGCCGTCGCCGATGCTTACAAGAAGAAAAGACATCGCGGCCTACAGGATGCTATCGCAGCGGAGACCAGCGGCGACTATCGCAATGCGTTGTTAAGCGTCGTCTCATTCGCTGAAGATCCGGCCAGGCAAGTTCAATTAAAAAATTCTACGTTGAAGTAGTCTAACTGCTGTCAAATTGCCCTGTGGTTTAGTGTCGGTTCTGAGGTGACGTGTTAGTCAAGTGGGAAGTTCATGCAGTAGGTAGCGCCACGTGTCCATCTTCTGGCTTTATTTTTAACCCAGTGTTCGGTTTATGAAGTGACGAATGCTTCGATTTTTGAAATAACCCTTAACTACGAGCCTATTGGCCTTTTAGAAAGAGGTGAATCATCAAAAAAGTATGATTTTAGGTCTACGCTGTCTCTTCACCTTGCAGACACGTGGCTGGCATGCTGTACCGCAGCATGAAGGGCGCGGGCACGAACGACAGGCGCCTGCAGCGAACCATAATCGGCTTCTGCGAGTCTGACATGCCAGCCGTGAAGGCCGCTTTTCAGCGACAGTACGGCGAAAGTCTCGCCGTGATGATCCGTGGCGACACGTCGGGCGACTACGAGAGAGTTCTGCTGACCCTCATTGGCGATGCTTGAGCTGTCATAAGCTGTCATGAGCTGTCAGTTTGTTGTGACTAAATATTTATTAGTAATCACTCATTCCTTAATCAACTGACAGTACTTTTCGCTTCTAACTCCAAACCCAGTATAAAATCCATCGCTTTATTCTCGCTTTGCCAGAAGATTTATTCGTTTTAAATTGCTGTCTTAGTTCTGTTTCTTTGCATCCCCTATCTGTACCAGAAGGCCGAATCGTGAAAATGGTCTGCTGAACAGCGAAAGCGATATAATTGCAACGTCTTTACAAACATTATTAATTTGTGTCAAAGAAAATGAACACTACGAGTAAAAGCGCTTGTCAGCGAAGCCTTCGATTTGTTTGAATACGGCGGCGAAATGAATGAATCGCATCGAAAATAAAGACACTCGCTGTTCTGCTGCATGTATTTTGAACAGAGCCTGTAGTCCAGACAACACCGAAACACCCTGTCAGCTACCTAAGAGAAGTTGTTAAGACACGTCGAAGGCCATAAAACCGTAGCAAGAAAAACCATTTCTACGCGTAATTTATTCCGCAAAAAATCTCACTGATACTACTTAGTTAGTACAGAAGTCGGTAGTATGGCCGGATTTGAAGACAGAGAAGCAAATGATACAAAAGAAAATGAAAAGAGGCGGGATTAAGCGAAGAAAACGTTGCGTCACTGTCAGAACGAAGCAAGTAGCCTTAGAAATAAAAGTACATCGTAAATAAACGACGAAGACCAATTAATTAAATTTCACTTCTTCTTTTTGCCTCCCCCGCCTTTCTTCTTTTTGCCGCGCATCGTTTTGCGAATCTTGTAGGAGCGCCAGAAGCTCTGGATGGTGGTTGCCGCGCTGATCATCATCTGCATCTCGTGCTCGGCCGCCCGACGGCGCTCCTCGGCGACGCGGCGCTCCTCCATGATCTGCAGGTACTCCTCTTCCAGGGTCTGCGGGTAGGGTGGGGCGTTGGAAGGGCGAATCGCTTTACTATTTATCGAGTTCTCCTCCAGTGTCACGGGACTGTCTGCTTCAATGACGACTCAAGTAAAGCAGAAAAAAGGAAAGTTTAATTTCTTAGAAAATACGGTGCACCTATGGATAGTCTGTCTGAACAAACTAAATAGCTCGTAATCATTAAAGCATTGAAAACATTGCAACAAACATTAAAGATTTTGAAATTAATGCACACCTTCGCTATTCTCTTACTGAAAACATGGTTTTTTTTACGTAAGATCTTCTTATAGTAGCGAAGATTCCGCAAGTCCTTGTATTGTACGAGCGCACTACTTTTGGCCTTATGGTCATTTAACAGCATAATCCCAAAGAACTTCAAAATTCGGAATTTTTTGTCAAATCCGGCATATTTTATAAAAAATTTCCAACACATGCATTCAAGCACCATGCAATGGTGAGATTGGTCTTACCTTGAACCGCTCCTCCAGTTCAGACAGCTGCTTCTTCTCCTCCGTGTAGGCGGCATCAACGTCTTCGTATTCCTCCTGTGCGGTTGAGAAGGTGAAGCACGTAAGAACTTTGCACAGTACCGCTTGAAAATAAGCCTAATTAGAGCACTCCTACTGGGTTGCTAAGCCGTAGCCAAGTGGTCGAGCGTGGCGCTCTCATGTGCCAGCGGCCCAGGCTCGATTCCAAGTGCAGTCACATTAATTTGGGGATAAATTGGAATATCGGCTTGAATCGGCTCGTGCAATCAACGCCCTTGAGGGCCAACCCCCAAGGCGCAGTGAAGTGTACATGCCTAACGGGATAAATAAAGTTAGGGCCGCTGTACACTCCTGTGTGAGTGTGTGCCTGTGCGTATGACTGCGTACGTATCCGCGCGCTTGTGTGCCTGCGCAAGGGGATATGTGTGGGTTTTGTGACAATGTCGCTTAAAGTGCGCCAGGGTGCGCACAGCCTTTTGCAATTTATTGCAAAATTAAGAAAATACCCCATCTAGTTAATGCAATTAGTGCGAAAAATCTGGTTTGTGGCGCCTGATGGTAGCAAAGGCAAAACTCGTTGGCAAACTACCCACCTGCCGAGTGCCCATCTCGCTGTCATATTTGCTAATAATATTCTCAATCTCGGTCTCCAGTTTGAACTTCTTCGAGCGCAGCTGCTGCTCAGAGTCGCGGTGCTCGGCGATCAGATTGTCCAGCTGAGTGCGCAGCTGGTTGCGCTCCTGAGTGAGCTTGTGCACCTTGCCTTCGCTGTTCTTCGAATCCGTCTGCTGCTGCTTCTCGGCCTCGCTTCGAATGTTCTTGATGCTCTCCTCGGCGTACTTCTCCACGTGGTGGATGTCCGATTGGATTTTGCGAATCACGTCGTTCTTCTTCTTGACCTCCGCCTCTTTATCCGCCGTGGCGGCGCTCAGCTCGGCCTCGAGCTTCTTGATCACCTCAGCTTGCTGTCGTTCGCGCTCGGACATCTCGTGCAGGTAGGTGAGCTTGTCCTGCTTCTCCACCGGTGTGGTCATCAGGCGCACAACCATGATGTCGCGCAGGTGTTCCATCCGGTCCAGCATCTCTTTGGTCTCGGTTTGCGGCTTGAGCTTAGCAGACTGGAGCACGGCCGTCACGGCTGGCGGGTTGCTGCGGAAGGCGCGGAGCAGAACTCGGGCTGAGAACTGCAGCCGCGGCAGCAGGCTGGCGGCCTCAGCCTCCAGCTCGGCCTGCAGAGGAAGCAGCTCCTCCTTGGACTGCGTCACTACTGGCGCTTCATCAGCCTCCGGCTCGGCCTCCTAAGCGAATGCGGATTAGTTGGGGTTGATTTGCACTGGCGTAGATAGAAGGATTCTAAAATTAATCACTGTTGACTGAACTGGAATCGAGTTCATTACGGATGTCGCATCCGTGCAGAGGGAGCCGTCCTTTGAAACCCGAGGGCCGGATAGAGTCTTAATAGGAATTCTCAATCTTAGAGAATCTTAATAGCTTGCCACTCCCCTCATCTCTTATCTGCTATTCCCTCTTCTTTTTTCTCTCATCTGGACTGCAGTCATGAGCTGGATTCTTTATCTGGCCCTTAAGGTAAAAAAGTTTGCCGAACCCTGCTCTGAAGTGTATTGCTCATTTTTATTTTGTGCAATATTGTCTTTAGTACAAAAATACCACAAGAAATCCAAACAGAAAACTGCATAAACAATGCCCAGAAATTTACTTGGCTCCAGAAGTCTTCAGTGAGGGCGACCGGCTTTGGTGCCTCGTATTTGCGATCGTGGATAACGTCCAGCTTAGCGCTGACCAAGTCGAACTGCCGGCTCAAATTCCCGTGCTCGACCAGCAGGGCGGTCAGCTCGCGGCCGAGCACGATCTGGAAGTCGTCCAGGTTGCGGAGCAGCGCCGGCAGGGCGGCTAGAAGTTCAACTCGCTTTGAGCCGTCAATCATGACGCCCATGATGCGTTGAGTCTCCAGCGTCGTGAGCTTCTTCCTGGCTGGCTCCAGCTGCCAGCCCATCTCGGATTTCTGCGACTTTCCCGCGGCAGCCGCTGTCTTGGCCGGGCTTCGCTGCTGCGGCTGACCTCCTGGCTGCTGCTCAGCTACGCCAAGAGCTTTCACTGACATTTTGCCTTGTTGATTGCCACTGCTTTTTTTAGCCTTTATAGCTCGTCTTTTGCATAAAGGGGAAATAATTTATTATTACTTTTAGCTATGTGTTTCAGATATCTAGCCATGGTGTAAACATCCACACAAAAATATACTGTCAATTTTGGCGTGGATTGATTGCGAAGTAATCGAACACTATTAAAGAGAGCCGATGCAAGTTAGCTCCAAAAATTTCAAGTGTCAAGATAGTCATCAAATCGAAAATATTGTACATTAAAACCTAATTCTACAAAAAAATTCTTGCAATTTTTTCTCACTCCTACTCTTCTAGACACACTATCCCATTTGGAACTCAGGTTTACAGGGGTTTTAAGATATTGGACGCTATCTCCATCTATGCACTCTTATATATTTAGCTTGTAGTATAGAAGGACAAAGAAGAAATGTTCCCCAAAATCCACAAAGAACCTAAACCTTCCAGCTATAGTCCAAAGCGGTAGTATTCTACACATTATTATTTGTTTGTTCATTTGTCTCAAACTGATTCTATGTAGTCCAAGGGCCTAGAGTAAATTAAGGATCAATATTTGGCAAGTGATATTAATATAAAAAGCAAGCAAGCCGCTCCAGAATATCGAGAATATAGAAGCTACTAAAACTAATGAAAAACAGAAGCTTATTTTTTCGACCAGATAAAAATGATTACAAAAAAACTAATACATTAAAAAGGAATACAGTGAAATTTAGAAATGATTTATGTTCTGTAGATCTGGTTAAGTAGTAGCCACAAGAATACAATCAGACTGTAATGGTATTTATACAATTGTGATTTATTAGCGTTTAAGAAAAAGTGCACTCTTTTTTCAAGTCAAATTTTGCGTTAGAAACAGTACTAAACAGAACATAGTTTATAACAAATAGTATCGAATTCCAAATCGTTTTATTCGAAAATTTTTTTTTATTTTTAAGGCATCAATGCTTTTTAACTCAAATAACTTCGCCTTTGAGAAAGAAATGTCGGTAACAAAACTAAATTCAAACGGACAATTACCCCACGTCACTCAGGGTATTGCACAGGTATAAGTCCTACTCGTCATTTTTTCTCAAATTACGTACTAAGTTCTCAAGCCAATTGCCTTAGCCTGCTCATATATAGTAACATTTGTTGCTAGACAGCATTAGGTTAAAATGTCTCCTGTGTATATTGCTTTGTTTTCTGCTTTATTCGTTAGCTGCAATGCTTACTTCATTACCATTGATGCAAACGAAGAACAATGTTTTTTTGATAGAGTCGTTTCAGGAACAAAGATGACATTGATGTTTGAGGTCGCTGAAGGTGGATTTTTGGATATTGATGTCAAGGTAAAAACATGATGAACTATTTTTGTGTATTTTGATTATATTTTTTATTCAATATATGCAACATTTATACTCATGACATGTATTCATGCATCATTAATTATACTAACATTTTTATAATAGGCCTTATACTATTATACTATACAAAAAATATTTTAGGCCTAATATTTAATAAGTTTGAATGTGTTTTTTTATAAAAAATAGGTCTGTCATTTAAAAGGCTATCTAAAAAAGCATTTAAATGATGTATTAAAAAGAACTTTTGAATTAGAAAAAAATTAGTAAAATGAACTAGTTAAACTAAACAACTAAGCAATTATTTTATTTTAGGCAGTTGTTATTATTATGGTGATGTATAAATAGCGAGACGGTTATTTTTATGGTTAACACTTAAAACAAATACCATCTATATGAAGAAACAAACTTGCTGTGCAAATACTATGATGGTTAAATTTAAAAAATAAAGAAACATTTTATTAATAAATTCCATGGTAACTTCTAGTGGTTCTTGTCATGGTAGCTCACTATAGGTAATTGTTACTATTACCTTGTAATTTAATAGAAATTTCTTCCATATAACCATAAAAATAGTTATTTTGTTTCTTACCTACGGTGACCATAAAAATAACAGTTTTGCTATTTATACGATTATAATAAATTAAGACCATAGGCCTGCATAGTGTCTTATGTGTTAACTGAAAAAATAACCATTTTGTTATTTATATGGTCACTGTAACAATAACAACTGCCTTTATTTTAATATTCATACATGTGCAACAGTTGGCCAAGTTGGCCAATCTAGTTGACTGATTTGGTGGCCAACCAAGGTAAGTTGCAAAAATGCCTACCTAAATAAATACCCAAGTAGTACTAAGTAGATGATAAGGCATTTTGCCTTAATAAGACAGTCATAGTTACTCCTGCCATTTACCCAAAGTTGTATTAATTTTGCTTTAGGGTTTATTTTATATGTAAGTCGCATTTTTGGCCAAAACTATTGCATTTTTGTTAAAACTAAATCAATTTTCTCTTTATAACAATGTCTTTTCACAAACTTTTGTCTCAATAAGACATGTCCTACTATCATGCCATGCCACATTCTACACCATAAAATCAAGCTATTCCATGCCATAGCATGCCAACATACAACCTTTGATATGTAATACCTAAATATATACCAATGGCATACATGCCACCATTTTTAGGCCAAACTAAATTTATGCCAAATTTTCTATGTATGCTTTCTAGAGTATAGACTTCCTTTAACAAAATTATAGGCATTCCACTATACACAATTCACCTGCTGGCAAAATGTGTTGCTTGCAAATCTTGGTATGCAAATCTGCTGGCAAATCTTGGCAGGCAATTTGTCTATAGGCAACTCTCATACTTTTGTGTATAACTACTATTTTACTTTATGATATAACAGTATGATATAACATATGCCAAAAAAGTAAGTCTTATAATTTTAAGACCTAAAAACAATTAAAAAGGCTTTATAATCTTTTTTTCTTGATTAAGTCTATCTATCTTTTATTGTGCCATTTTTATTAGTATCTTCTTTATTATTAGTATAGGAAAAAGGTTAAAGGCAGTTTTATAAAAAAATATTTGAAGTAAAATAGTTTTATTGCTTCGTTTTTGTTGTTTACCAATTCAAGATAAATATACTTGTTGTTTCTCTTTCTTTGCCAATTGCAATTGCAAATACTCAAGGATCTTTTGTAGAGGAATCTCTTAACTCTCCACTGACCTTTTTAAAAAAATATATTGTGTACCTTAGAAATATACTGTTTCTCTAATTCAAATTATTGGCTTGATTATATAATATATAAGTAACATGTTAATATTTTATTTTGTTTAAATCTAACATGTGTGTTTCCCTTGACTATAACCTGAAATAAAACTAACTACAATTCTCTAGTGTTAGGATTTCTTTTCCTTTACTTCAGTATGCAAATGGATAGGTTTATTCTCTTAAATCTTAATTCACTCGCAGCTCTATGGCCCAGACAACAAGGTTGTGTACAGTGGCGACCGCGAGTCCAACGGCAAGTACACTTTTGCTGCCCACATGGACGGAATCTATAAGTACTGCTTCTCCAACAAGATGAGCACTATGACGCCTAAGATTGTGCTCTTCTCCATGGACATTGGAGAGAAGCCCAAGGACAGCAAAGACATGAGCGCTGACGAGCACCACAACAAACTCGAGGAGATGATCAACCAGCTGTCCACCTCACTGACCGTTGTCAAGCACGAGCAGGAGTACATGGAGGTCCGCGAGCGAATCCATCGTTCCAGTAGGTTCTGACTAGCACTTTAGCTGCCTTCTTTTCTTTGATCCTTCAAGCCCTTGTCCCCGATCTTTCAGGCTCTTGTCCTCGATTCTTCAGACCCTTGTCCTTCACCCTTCAGACCCTTGTCCTCGATTCTTAACGCTCTTGTCCTCGATTATTCAGACCCTTGTTCTCAATTCTTCACGCTCTTGACCTCGATTCTTCAGAACCTTGTCCTCGATTCTTCACGCTCCTGTCCTCGATTCTTCACGCTCTTGTCCTCGATCCTTCATGCCCTTGTCCTCGATCCTTCATGCTCTTGTCCTCGATCCTTCAAGCCCTTGTCCTCGATCCTTCATGCCCTTGTCCTCGATCCTTCATGCCCTTGTCCTCGATCCTTCATGCCCTTGTCCTCGATCCTTCATGCCCTTGTCCTCGATCCTTCAGGTCCTTGTCCTCGATCCTTCATGCTCTTGTCCTCGATCCTTCAAGCCCTTGTCCTCGATCCTTCATGCTCTTGTCCTCGATCCTTCAAGCCCTTGTCCTCGATCCTTCATGCTCTTGTCCTCGATCCTTCATGCCCTTGTCCTCGATCCTTCAAGCCCTTGTCCTCGATCCTTCATGCCCTTGTCCTCGATCCTTCATGCCCTTGTCCTCGATCCTTCATGCCCTTGTCCTCGATCCTTCATGCCCTTGTCCTCGATCCTTCATGCCCTTGTCCTCGATCCTTCATGCTCTTGTCCTCGATCCTTCAAGCCCTTGTCCTCGATCCTTCATGCCCTTGTCCTCGATCCTTCATGCCCTTGTCCTCGATCCTTCATGCCCTTGTCCTCGATCCTTCAGGTCCTTGTCCTCGATCCTTCAGGTCCTTGTCCTCGATCCTTCATGGCTCATGCCCTTGTCCCGATCCTTCAGGCCCTTGTCCTCGATCCTTCAAGCCCTTGTCCTCGATCCTTCAGGCGTCTTGACCGCGATAATAATCTTCATCATACAATCGTCAGCATAAAAAGCCAGCCACAAAACCGCCAACTGTTTTCAGTTAACGACAACACGAACAGCCGCGTTGTCCTGTGGTCATTCTTCGAGGCCCTGGTGCTCATCGCTATGACAGTCGGTCAGGTCTTCTATTTGAAGCGCTTCTTTGAAGTTCGCCGGGTTGTGTAAATTCAGACAGTTTTATTAAATTCATTAGGTGTTCTTCAATACACTCTGAATAATAATAGGATTATTAAAGAGCCTGCTAATTTATATTTAAGTATCATAAACAGATTTATATCGCATTCGCTGCATTCTGGTTCGCCAACTGGTTAGAAAGTCGTGACCCAACTTGACTAATATTAACAATGTCTCCCAGTGTTTCATTTTTGCGTAGCTTCGGTTTCAACTTATGAATTAATAAGCTTGTTAAATGATAATTGTTTTTTAAAATTTGATTGACTCATATATTAACCATTTTTGCTAGGCTCCGGGCCTTTTTTGTGTTTCGATTTTAAGAAAAATTGCTTTCTGTTGTAGTGCGGTGTCTCTTGGATTGCTGCCTATCTTGGAGACTCTCTTGGTGTTCCGACTTGTTGCTGTTTTTCTCTATTGTCTGGCACCCAGATTTTCTTTTGCATAGACTGTTCTCGCTTCAATTTATATTAAATTTTGTCCGCGCACGACTCAATATTCAGGTAGGTTTGTTGCTATAATTTATTAAAATCTATTCTTGTTGAATAAATGTTTTGATAAATTTCCATTGCCGCGAGTTGAATCTGTGAGGTTTCCACTGATACTAGAATAACTAGATGGGCCACTCAGCACATTTGCGTGTAAGCTACTTTCAGTTCAGTAGTAAGTTAAACAGAAGCATTTTAATGTACTTTTAAAGCCAAGGCTCATTTATTGGCTCTTAACTCCTCAGCTTAAACCCTCCAACCACGCCATTCCACGATACTCCCCGACCCCGCCCCAATTTTTATTGCCTCTCTCGGAATTCCAGCCTAAAGCTGCCATGTACATTTCAGTGGACTGGCCAATGTACATTATTACTGAACCAATTAGCAAGCTGTTTACGCCTGCAAATCTGGGATTCTAAACTTATCAAAGTCATTTCAGCTGTGTTTATTTTTTTAAATAGCCGATGTATTCTTCCTTGCTACTGAACTGAAAGTAGAAAGCTGTTTTACTAAGTATATGCCTGAGTGGCCCATCTAGTTGATTTAGTATCTGTGGAGGTTTCCGAAGCGGATTAAGCACCCATTATTATATAAAGATTCATGTGCCTGCTCTGGCCTCAAAATATTTACTTAGCTAATAGTTGCTTATCAGTTAAATTCTCAATGTCTTGCTCCTTTGTTGTGTGTATCCTATCGTTATTTCAATAGTTAACAAACTTTTTTTTCCATACATTTGTGTTTGCCATGATTTTACTCTCTCTAACTGAATTGAATGGCTAAAATACTAATTAGTCCCATGGTGTTGCAATTATTACTGTTATAAAACTGGTACCATACGCTGACCTTACGTGACCCTTGACCCGGGTTCGTCCACTACAAGTCCCGTTTTGTCTTCTGTGGCTTGATAAATAAATCTGATCTGAGTTGTTTTCTCTGTTTTAAGTGGAACTGTGGCTTTGGTTTTGACTTTACTATGATTTATAATGTCTTTTATTGACAGGTGCCATTATTAGGTGTCACTATTCATCATCATTATCAACCAGTGCCATTATCAGGTGCCACTGTGTCATCATTCATAGTGACCAGTGCCATTATCGGGTGCCATTGTCATCATCACTATAGTGACCAGTGCCATTATCAGGTGCCACTGTGTCATCATTCATAGTGACCAGTGCCATTATCAGGTGCCACTGTGTCATCATCCATAGTGACCAGTGCCATTATCAGGTGCCACTGTGTCATCATCCATATTGACCAGTGCCATTATCAGGTGCCACTGTGTCATCATCCATAGTGACCAGTGCCATTATCAGGTGTCACTGTCATCATCACCATAGTGACCAGTGCCATTATCAGGTGCAACTCCAGTTATCATAGGCAAGAAGCGCCTTTATCAGACGCCACTTTCATATGCATTGTCACAAACGCATTGCAGCATCGCACAGCAGGCCCGCCGCGCAATGGTCCTGTTTGATAACATCGCCATAGGCCAGAATGTTGAGGTGAAGCACCTGAATGAGTTGTATCCGGCTAAGGTGCGTTACAAGGGCGGCCTCAACTCAATGAAGGGCGACTGGGTCGGTCTGGAGCTGTACGAGCCAGGCAAGTCACCAGATTATCATTGGGATAGTCTGACAGTTTTCTAAACTAACTCCTATTTGCACTTTTAGTGGGCTACACGGACGGCCTCTACCGAGGTCATCGGTACTTTTTTGTGCGCAAGGACTACGGCATCTTTGTCACCGCCGACCAGATTCGCTTTCCGCGAATGAAGCGACGGTAATTGTGGATTTTGCTGCTCTGGGTACTCTGCTCCCAAATCCCCAGAACTGGGCACTCTCAGCTCCCAAATCCCCAGAACTGGGCACTCTCAGCTCCCAAATCCCCAGAACTGGGCACTCTCAGCTCCCAAATCCCCACAACTGGGCACTCTCAGCTCCCAAATCCCCAGAACTGGGCACTCTCAGCTCCCAACTCCCCAGAACTGGGCACTCTCAGCTCCCAAATCCCCACAACTGGCACTCTCTGCTCCCAAATCCCTCCCACTAGCATTCTCTGCTTCCAAATCCACACAACTGGCACTCTCTGCTCCCAAATCCCTCCCACTAGCATTCTCTGCTTCCAAATCCACACAACTGGCACTCTCTGCTCCCAAATCCCCACAACTGGCACTCACTGCTTCCAAATCAAACAAATGGCACTCTCTGCTCCCAAATCCCCACTACTGACACTCTCTGCTCCCAAATCCCTCCCACTAGCATTCTCTGCTTCCAAATCCACACAACTGGCACTCTCTGCTCCCAAATCCCCACAACTGGCACTCACTGCTTCCAAATCAAACAACTGACACTCTCTGCTCCAAAATCCCTCCCACTAGCATTCTCTGCTTCCAAATCAAACAAATGGCACTCTCTGCTCCCAAATCCCCACAACTGACACTCTGCTCCCAAATCGTCACAAGTAGCATTCACTGCTCCCAAATCCCCACAACTGACACTCTGCTCCCAAATCGTCACAAGTAGCATTCACTGCTCCCAAATCCCACAACTGTTACACTCGCATTCCAGCCTATTCAACAAGTACAAAGTCGCGGACCCCGAGCAGGCCACAACCGATGCCAGCCTATTTAATACGCAGCGGCCGGCCACAGCCGACCCTCGGGATCCAGTTTACCTCTCGGATGAGTACAGCAGGCTGGCCATGCACCGGCTGCCCAGCGCTGGCGCCTGCTCGCTATTCGAGCCGCCGCGCAATTACCATCTGAAACAGTCATGCGTTAAAAAGCCACCAGAGCCGCCGGAGCCGGAGAAGCCGGCGCCAGAGTTCATCAGCCCGGCCTCCATACCGGACTACGTCGTGCCGCCATCTGTACTGCGGCGTCACGTGGCCAGGCATCGGGACAATCCGGAGGCCCTGCGATTCCCTAAGCATCACAGCCTGCATACTATACGGGATTTTCTACATTCTAGCAATTACTGGAACGACATGTACTGAAGTGTTGCCTGTTGGCATTGTTCTACTGTGTGATAATATAGCTTTTTGCAGCCCATTTGGGCCTGCGCGCATTGAATTTAATCCAAGATACGTTTGCCACTGTAACGGAGCTTTTGTCTATGGTAGCAGGGCTGGCACAGCGGCATCTGATTTGGTCCAACAAGCATCAGTTTGGTGTAAACGCTCGTGAGCCGTTGGGCAAACTGTCTACGAGTTGTTGCGTACCACTGGAATGTCAGCGTCTCTACCAACAATTTTCAATCGCTTTTCCAGAGCTCTGCTGATAGCCGAAATCTGGTAACCAACTGGAACTGTTTCTTCAACTTCTGCTGCATTTCTGCACCGTCAGCATCTCAATTGCATCGAGTAGCAGTTGGACCTGAGGCTCTCGAGCAAATTGCCTTGGCGATTGCCACCCTTTTACAGGCAATCTCTGCCGGCAGTGGTTTCAACGCGCTGATGGATGCTGCAAACCGTATTTTCCTTTACATTCAGCAGCCTTTGGGTGTTCACCTCTGTCGAGCGCTTCGATCGCAAGCCAATGGCATTCGTTGGACAGCCTAGCATATGGTCCACAATTCTGGGGCTGCAATCTTGCTTCTCCACAGCAGTTGCAAATGAAGCTTGTGGACCAAATTGATGCTTGTTGGACCGAATTAGATGCCGCTGTGGCAGCCTTGCTACCATAGACAAAAGCTCCATTACAGTTGCAAACGTATCTTGCCACGAAGCCACAAACTTATCTTGGATTAAATTCAATGCGCGTGGGCCCAAATGGGCTGAAAAAAGTTATACAAAGTGTACTACATATTCTATTCTATTTTTTTCTTTTTCCTTCTTTTACTAAGTTCAATCCGTCCTTGGAATAAACTGTTTTTTACCTGCTATTTAGCTTTCTAAATCTTTCTACTGTAATCTAATAAACCGTATACACAGATAGCCGGCTCTTTATAAATAGCGTTATTTGCACATTTGTTCTATCATGAAATATTTCCAATACTATGCCTTCTTCGGCTTCGTGCTTTTCTCAAGCGAGTACCTTCAAAGCGATATTGGAAATCGAAATTTGTTGAACATTATACTTTGAAGATACGATCACCTGTTCTACACTAACGATTGTCTCTGACAATACCTCGTATATCAAAAATGACAATTCCGTTGCATCAAATAAAAAACGTGAATAGACAATCTTCTTCGCTCGACTCAATAGTAACATATTTCCTCCAAAAAATAGGGACTATGCTTCTTCGACAAGATGCATTTTTGCGAGAAGCATCACGTGTGTTTGATATTGTCATGGATTGTCTGTCTCTTTCGGATTTCTGACCTCTTGGTCGGAGCAAATGCAAATTTACATGTACGACCACAGATGTAGCTTTAATGCTTTTTCAGGAAGTATTTTATCAGGAGAATGCAAACTGCAATTAGCTATCTACCTTGCCCTTGCATAAGACATTGTAACCAGGAAGCCGATTTGTGTGTGTGTGTGTGTGTGTGTAATTGCTGCAGGAAAATGTTCAGCAATAAAACTAAAAGTGAGACCCAGTGTTTTAGCTTCCATTATCCCCTACTTGATTGAGCCCTACCCCTAGTTGGCAACCAATGTTTAGCTTGACAACCAAGTGTGAAAAAAACTGCTCGATAGTTGCTTGATTTGGGAAAGCTAATGAATGACATTCTAGTTCCGCTATTCGTGGAGTTTTAAGAGTTGGCTGTCTGGAGTGGAAACTCACTACCCATAATGTGAATGCCATTTGGATAAATTATATGTATATAGCTGACAGCAGCTTTTCTAAGGCTCCGTTGGTCTTGTGGTCTGAAGGGGTCACGTCGGTCTTTGGGATATGATGGGGTCACGTCGGTCTTTGGGATATGATGGGGTCGGGTCGTCGGTCTTTGGGATATGATGGGGTCGGGTCGTCGGTCTTTGGGATGATGGGGTCCCGTCGGTCTTTGAGATATGATGGGGTCTGAGGATCTGAGGAAGATATATGTAGTTTAAGCGATTGCAGCCACGAAGCCTTTAAAAGTACAACCCACTCGCATTTGTAATATGCAACTTGCAATAACTTACATTTTATAATGTGCGATAGAGAAGCTTTTATTAAAAAAGCAATTGTAAAGCAGTTTTAACATCAGCCTACAATTACATGTAGAATTCTTTAGTTGCCATCTGCTGGCTCAGCCTCATTGGACAGGAATTTGTCCAGTCTGTAATCAGCTTTACAGATGCTGTATTTAGCACTCCGTGTGCCACGTTATTAAAAAGCTCCTAGCCTGCCTATAATTCTCATAAACCGTTAGGCCAACGCCCAAGCAAGCAGGTGCAAAATGCACTCAATAGCTGTCACTCTCTTGTTTCTGTTTCTTAGCTGCACCTGCCTGTCGGTCATCTGCTCGGCTGGCTGCTCCAATCGGACGAACTTCGACCGCTTGACCACCAAGGTGCTGCACTGCATCGACCCTCGCTTCATCCTGCCCGACTTGCCCGGCATCGCCGATCCGCAGGCCTGCTCCTTCAGGTGCGCCCAGGAGCCCAGCTGCCTGGCCTTCGCCATTCTGACTGCTCCGGCTCGCTGTCGCCGATTCAATTTCGGCGCGTTCAGCCGGCGCGTCCGGTCGGTGAAGTCGTGCCAGAGCCGACCGGCCGAGGTCTTTGTCCGCCGTCTGGCCGGAGTGGCCCAGCCGGGTGGGCTGTGCGGCCGCGGCTTTGGCAGCGACTTCTTTGGCACGAAATTCAAGCTGGTGAAGAGTCACTATACTTGGGACGGAGCCTACGTGAGTGACCAAGGCACACAAATTCACGTGTTTTAAGTGGTTCGGGTGCGCAGCTTAGCATTTTTATTTTTGAGTTGGCTGAATGTACTAACCGCGTCTAATTCTGCTTAACTCTGACCCTTAAGGAGCGTCAATGATATTATATTTGGAGCCTGTACACGAAAATTAGCCGGTCTTGTCGTGGCGATTCACACCCACGAAAGCCAGCCTGTCTGCCGATTAGAAAGTCAGGGCCGCTGTGCACCCTGTGTGAGCCAGCGACCCAGGCTCGATTCCAAGTGCAGTCACATTAATTTGGGGCTGAATTGGAATCTCGGCTTGGCTCTGCTCGTGCAATTAGCGGCCTTGAGAGCCAACCCCCCAAGGCGCAGTGAAGTGTACATGCCTAACGATAATATAAAGTTAGGGCCGCTGTACACTCCTGTGTGAGTGTGTGCCTGCGTACGTATCCGCGCGCTTGTGTGCCTGCTCAGGGGAGTCGGCGGAATGGGCAGTAATGCCTCTCGCACGGGATCGGTACCTTAGCGCAAGAGTCTGGCGAGATACTCTCTATCTTTAAAACTTTATAAAAAAGATGTTTGCGTCATTGTGAAACTGCAGACTCACTGCCTGTCTCTCGGCGGCCTGTCGCGCCTGGCTGAACTGGTTGACCGGGCGCACATGGACCACGCTGTCACCATTGGCAACTATCCCTGGGACGACCAGGCCTGGCTAAACGCCTATCAACCACCTGGCAGCGTGGAGCCGGACCAGGGCTGGGTGTGGCTGGGCTCCGGCCTGCCCGTGAACATGAGCCGCTCGCTGTGGGAGTCTGACGATCCCGACAATGATGTGAACCAGAATCGCATCGTGCTGGAGAAGTCCAGGGCTGAGTTCAACGACAAGGAAGAACGGGCTGACAACTTCGTGCTCTGCCAGTGCGTCAGCCCGTTCGACTAAATATAATACACTACTGGAAACTGGAACTCACAGTTAACTTAATCCCTATATTATATTGATCAACAAATCTTGATTAACGAAAATACAACTCGATCTGGAATAACAACTCTTTGAATACTTTGCTGGGAATAAGCATATCATCAATAGTTATAACCTTGCGTAACCTTCAATCAATGCATTAGATATCTATGGCTTGTGCAATCAATGCATTAGATACCTATGGCCTGTGCAATCAATGCACTAGAAATCTATGGCCTGTGCAATCAGTGCATTAGAAATCTATGGCCTGTTGCAATCAATGCACTAGAAATCTATGGCCTGTGCAATCAATGCACTAGAAATCTATGGCCTGTGCAATCAATGCACTAGAAATCTATGGCCTGTGCAATCAATGCATTAGATACCTATGGCCTGTGCAATCAATGCATTAGATTCCTATGGCCTGTGCAATCAATGCATTAGATATCTATGGCCCGTGCAATCAATGCACTAGAAATCTATGGCCTGTGCAATCAATGCATTAGATTCCTATGGCCTGTGCAATCAATGCATTAGATACCTATAGCCTAATGTATTTAACCACGAACAGATGTACTTAAATGCGCACAACATTGAGATTGTAGAGTTTAGTAGAAAAGGCAACTAAGATGATAACTTCGAGCACAACCGCAACGTCTATGGTCAAAAGCTTCGATTTAGTGGCTATTAGCTTCAGGAATAAACTTTTTTATTATCTAATACAATAAAAATAATTTCAACCATATTTCATAATCAAATCCAACAACAACATGGCCATCGCTATGGCTGACTGCATAGTGAAGAGCCGCAACGACTATCGGGCCTGGCTTCGCCGGGAGCGCGGCCAGTTTGCCATCAGGTACATTCGCGCCCAGCAGCGCTCGGAGAAGCGGGGGCAGTACATCGCAACGGAGAAGCTGGCCGACTTCGGGCACTATATTCTGTGCGCCGCGAGGCCGAAATTCCACCTGCCTGGCGACTGCAACAACGTGCTGGAGCTGGACGGAGCGCAGCCTGCCGCCGAGGAGGGCAGCAACTCGTTCGACTCCGAAGGCGGCAGGATTGCGGCGGCGACGGCTCCGGCGGCGGCCAACACGCCGACAGCGGCGGTTGCGGCGGCTGCGGCCGCGGCGGCTGCGAAATCTTTCAACACCGGAGGCAACGACCGGAGACACCTGCCGACCTACACGCTGGAGGTCATCCGCAAGGTAATCTCGTGCTTATGCTCACTGGATTAGCTCAGTGGATTATCTCGGTGGATTATCTCAGGGGATTACCTCAGTGGATTAGCTCACTGGATTAGCTCACTGGATTAGCTCATTGGATTAGCTCATTGGATTATCTTAGTTGATTAGCTCACTGGATTAGCTCACTGGATTAGCTCACTGGATTATCGCAATGGATTAGCTCACTGGATTAGCTCACTGGATTAGCTCACTGGATTAGCTTACTGGATTAGCTCACTGGATTACCTCACTGGATTAGCTCACTGGATTAGCTCAGTTTGGATTAGCTCACTGGATTAGCTCAGTTTGGATTAGCTCACTGGATTAGCTCACTGGATTAGCTCACTGGATTATCTCACTGGATTAGCTCACTGGATTATCTCACTGGATTAGCTCAGTTTGGATTAGCTCACTGGATTAGCTCAGTTTGGATTAGCTCATTGGATTAGCTCAGTTTGGATTAGCTCACTGGATTATCTCACTGGATTAGCTCCGTTTGGATTAGCTCACTGGATTAGCTCACTGGATTAGCTCACTGGATTAGCTCACTGGATTATCTCACTGAATTAACTCAGTTTGGATTAGCTCACTGGATTAGCTCAGTTTGGATTAGCTCACTGGATTAGCTCAGTTTGGATTAGCTCACTGGATTAGCTCACTGGATTAGCTCAGTTTGGATTAGCTCACTGGATTAGCTCACTGGATTAGCTCACTGGATTAGCTCACTGGATTAGCTCACTGGATTAGCTCAGTTTGGATTAGCTCACTGGATTAGCTCACTGGATTAGCTCACTGGATTAGCTCACTGGATTAGCTCACTGGATTAGCTCACTGGATTAGCTCACTGGATTAGCTCACTGGATTGGCTCACTGGATTAGCTCACTGGATTAGCTCACTGGATTAGCTCAGTTTGGATTAGCTCACTGGATTAGCTCAGTTTGGATTAGCTCACTGGATATATGCACGTGAGCACCCGTTTCCAACAGGCTCATCTGGTTCACAAGAGCCGTCGCAGCGGCGTGAATTTGATCGGCCAACTGCTGGAGGCCAGGCGGCTGCAGCAGGCCATGCGCAGCCCGTTCATCTGCCGCCTGATCGACAGCTTCAAGGACCACTGCAACCTGTACTTTGTGAAGCCCGACTGCCGAGCAGGCACCCTGCGGCAGCACATTGCCATGCGAGCTCAGATTATTCGGCCCGCTGGCAGTGCCGCCGCCAAGAAGGTCACGGAGGTCGCCCAGGAGCTGGAGGAGGGCAGCCGAGGCCTGGCCTCGGTGGGGACCTGCTTCAGCGTGCAGGAGATCCGCTTCATCGCCGCACAGGTGGTGCTGGCGCTCGAGTATTTGGACAACCTGCGAATCGTGCACCGAGATCTGCGCAGCGAGAATATCCAGTTCGATTATCGAGGCTACGTGTACCTGACCGACTTTACCTGCGCTAAACGGTTGCAAGGTTATGGGATAAAATCTTGATTTGTCTTCTGGTTCCTACAAATGCAATCTAGCTGACTTGTCGTCCGATTCACTCCCATGAGGGCCACCTAAAAGCTGAGAGCTCTCAGCTCCCCCTGCTGTGATTGGGCAGCAGATCTGAGCTCTCAGCTCCCCCTGCTGTGATTGGGCAGCAGATCTGAGCTCTCAGCTCCCCCTGCTGTGATTGGGCAGCAGATCTGAGCTCTCAGCTCCCCCTGCTGTGATTGGGCAGCAGATCTGAGCTCTCAGCTCCCCCTGCTGTGATTGGGCAGCAGCTCTCAGCTCCCCCTGCTGTGATTGGGCAGCAGCTCTCAGCCCCCCTGCTGTGATTGGGCCGCAGCTCTCAGCTCCCCCTGCTGTGATTGGGCAGCAGCTCTCAGCTCCCCCTGCTGTGATTGGGCAGCAGCTCTCAGCCCCCCTGCTGTGATTGGGCAGCAGCTCTCAGCCCCCTGCTGTGATTGGGCAGCAGCTCTCAGCTCCCCCTGCTGTGATTGGGCAGCAGCTCTCAGATCTCAGCCCCCCCCCTGCTGTGATAGGACAACAGCTGAGAGCTCCAATTCGTCTCAGGCGTTTTATTCTATGTCATGTGTGAGTGCGTACGACTGCTCCATGGCTTCAGCTAAATGGTTGCAGGTCAATTGTTGTCTATAGTCTCAGTTGAGTAATTCTGTATCTGTCGCTGCTGCCTTGATGCTATCCAAGAAGCTGTTGAATTTTCTCACGAATCGAATTTTCCTGTCCCGCGCAGACGGCCGAGCCTACACTATGATTGGCTGTCCGGACGTGATGGCGCCAGAGATGCTGCAGTGCCTGTTTCGCTGGTCAACAACCGACGCTGACGGCTGCGGTGAGGCTCTCAACGTTTTTGTCATTTACGATCTGCACTGAACGCATAGCATTTGGTCATAATTTAGTCTTAATGAAATACCAATCTAAAAATCGAATTAATCTGCCTTAACGGACTCTGATCTGCCATTAGAGACTTCTTGACCCCCTAATGTACATCTATACACGCATTTCGGTACAGAGACCCACTAACCCTCTCCAATGTACATGCTTCTTCCAATCCAGACCCCACTAACCCTCTCCAATGTACACGCTTCTTCCAATGCAGACCCCACCACTACCCCTCTCCAATGTACATGCTTCTTCCAACGGAGATCCCACTAGCCCTCTTCAATGTACATGCTTCTTCCAATGGAGATCCCACTAGCCCTCTTCAATGTACACGCTTCTTCCAATGCAGACCCCACTAACCCTCTCCAATGTACACTCGCCTACCTAAAAAATTCACCAAGCCTCCCAACTGCAGACGGGCCTTCCAAAAAATCCCTAAAACTAAGCTTCGAGAGCTCACAACCGATTGCATTAAGCTCGCACACAACCACAGACCCCTAGTAACGCTTCCCGTCAGCTCTTTTAGCCCACCTTCAACGTGCATGCACTTTTAAAATCCTCTGCTTGAAATCCCTCAGCCCGACTTGATCCGTACAGCGGCTACTCAACATCGGTGGATTACTGGGCCTTCGGTGTGCTCATGTACGAGATGCTCACCGGCCAGTCCATGTTCAATGTCGAGCGCAGCCACGCAGGCCTCTCTCACTACATGCACGACCTTCGGGAGCTGGCCGTGAAATTTGGCGATGACAAACAGCAGCAGCAGCAGCAGCAGCAGCAGCAACAGCCGCAGCTGTTAGTCAGGCAGAGCGGCGATCGCGATCAGCAGCACATGTTCGGGATGATCTCCGGCCTGCTGAGCGTCCGTCTGAATCTCCGCCTCGGCTGCGGCCGCGCCGGCATCAGAGAACTGCGCGGCCATCAGTTCTTCGCCAGCTCCGGCTCCTCCGCCGATCCCATCGACTTCTTCGCGTTGCAGAACCAGACGGCCAAGCCGGACTTCCAGCCCAACCCGGAGGCCAGCATGTTCCCGGAGACCGAGATCGGCTGCGAGGACATCGGCTGCGATCAGTTCGACCAGTTCGGCGAGGAATTTGACGAGTTCTGAAACAATGGACTGCGCTGACCTTGGTTTGAGTTTTATCCTGCAACTGTTCAGCAACGCCCTAAATACTTGTGCAGTTCATTTTTAGGTTGTCCACCTTGGCGAAACGCCTTTGGCGACATCCTCCCACAACCAGCTCTGATGGCAATTCTGGCCATTCCGGTGTGCTCCGGTGTGCCAGTTTTTATGCAGAAGTCCCAAACGAATGTGGGCGGTCACGGGATCGAACCAGGGGCCTTCACCGCAGAGCTGCTCCGCCACCCCATCAGGGGCGTAAAAACTATAGGGGACACGCCAACGCTTTGCCCCCCTCCACCCCACTTTGTGATCCGTTGTGGAAATCAATAGTTTTGCTTCAGAGCGCCAAAATGAGTGTCTGCGGCGCCAAAATGAGTGCCTGCCTGTGGCGCCATAATAAGTGTCTGCCTGCGGCGCCAAAATGAGTGTCTGCGGCGCCAATGTGAGTGCCTGCCTGGGGCGCCTAAATGAGTGCCTGTGGCGCCAAAATGAGTGCTTGCCTGTGGCGCCAAAATGAGTGCCTGTGGCGCCAAAATGAGTGCTTGCCTGTGGCGCCAAAATGAGTGCCTGTGGTGCCAAAATGAGTGCCTGTGGCGCCAAAATGAGTGCCTGTGGCGCCAAAATGAGTGCCTGGGGCGCCAAAATGAGTGTCTGCAGCGCCAATGTGAGTGCCTGCCTGGGGCGCCAAAATGAGTGTCTGCGGCGCCAATGTGAGTGCCTGCCTGGGGCGCCAAAATGAGTGCCTGCGGCGCCAATGTGAGTGCCTGCCTGGGGCGCCTAAATGAGTGCTAACAACACCTATTCTCAAAATATTGTCCATGTAGAATTCTTGACTTTGTCCCCCCCCAACCACCTCAACCATAAGACCCCCGGCGACGCCCCTGCACCCTATGAGCTCAATCTCAAAGTGCGCAACCTCGAAAAATCTTAGCCAGTCACTTCCACCAGGACAGCTAAAAAAGTTTCATAATTTTGACGATTGAAATTTTGAGCTTATGAAAGCAAAATCCCGGGTGCTGTAGGGCGAAGAAAAGGTGACGAAAAATGACCTCATTTCGTTGTATGTTGTAGACTCAAGTCTGCTCAACATCTGTTCAGCTGTTTTACCAAAACAAATTTTTACTTTATTCGGAGACTGAATGAAATAAAGTTATGGATTTATTGTTGCTGATAACCGCAGTTTAGTCGGTGTCGGACAGAAACCAATAAATCTAACGGCCATTTTCCGCCTGTCAAACAACCAAGAGAACGGGAACGGAGCAATGCAGGCACACGAAATTCAAGAACACGGGCCAGCGGTTTGTTGCGCACCTTCTCAAACAAGAATCAAGTCGCCAGCCGTCCGGACCATCAAGGTATTCGAAAACTCTGCCAGAAGGTCGGATTTTTCCCATAAGCGCCAGTGTATTCAGTACACCCCTGTGCGCCAATCAGCACTGCACCTCAGTGCAGCCTTGCCAAGCCTTCAAATTTCATCAGCACGTCGACCACATGTGTCTGACTTCGGTAGCCACTGACCTTCATCCAGGCGGAGCTTCTGGACCTTCAACAGGAGGTACCAAGACACCATGGACCCATTGTAAAGTCCTCAACTCAACCCCAACTCCCCCGATTTTTTGTTTTACTGCTAATCTGATAATCTGTACTTTAAATCTTGTGATAAATTAACATTAAAATTTTATATTTTCTATTTTGCTTGCACAAGATATGGATGATTTGTATTCAGAGAGAGCAGATGATGGACAGGAAATATTAACGCAAATTTGGATTTGCAGGAGCCCACATACGAGTTACCCCTGACTGTCCCTGCCATTGAAAAAGTGACCTAAAATGTGATAGTGAACACTAGTCATTGGCTGTAGATACTGTGATTGGAGTGGGGCTTTGACTGGAGTGGGGCTGTGACTGGACTGGGGCTGTGACTGGAGTGTGAGGGAGGCTGTGACTGGAGTGTGGGGAGGCTGTGACTGGAGTGCGAGGGAGGCTGTGACTGGAGTGCGAGGGAGGCTGTGACTGGAGTGTGGGGAGGCTGTGACTGGAGTGCGAGGGAGGCTGTGACTGGAGTGCGAGGGAGGCTGTGACTGGAGTGCGAGGGAGGCTGTGACTGGAGTGTGGGGAGGCTGTGACTGGAGTGTGGGGGGGCTGTGACTGGAGTGGGGGGAGGCTGTGACTGGAGTGTGGGGGGAGTAGAAGAGTCACTGACTGGAGTAGAAGAGACACTGACTGGAGTAGAAGAGACACTGACTGGAGTAGAAGAGACACTGACTGGAGTAGAAGAGACACTGACTGGAGTAGAAGAGACACTGACTGGAGTAGAAGAGTCACTGACTGGAGTAGAAGAGTCACTGACTGGAGTAGAAGAGTCACTGACTGGAGTAGAAGAGTCACTGACTGGAGTAGAAGAGTCACTGACTGGAGTAGAAGAGTCACTGACTGGAGTAGAAGAGACACTGACTGGAGTAGAAGAGTCACTGACTGGAGTAGAAGAGTCACTGACTGGAGTAGAAGAGTCACTGACTGGAGTAGAAGAGTCACTGACTGGAGTAGAAGAGTCACTGACTGGAGTAGAAGAGTCACTGACTGGAGTAGAAGAGTCACTGACTGGAGTAGAAGAGTCACTGACTGGAGTAGAAGAGACACTGACTGGAGTAGAAGAGTCACTGACTGGAGTAGAAGAGTCACTGACTGGAGTAGAAGAGACACTGACTGGAGTAGAAGAGACACTGACTGGAGTAGAAGAGTCACTGACTGGAGTAGAAGAGTCACTGACTGGAGTAGAAGAGACACTGACTGGAGTAGAAGAGTCACTGACTGGAGTAGAAGAGTCACTGACTGGAGTAGAAGAGTCACTGACTGGAGTAGAAGAGACACTGACTGGAGTAGAAGAGACACTGACTGGAGTAGAAGAGACACTGACTGGAGTAGAAGAGACACTGACTGGAGTAGAAGAGACACTGACTGGAGTAGAAGAGACACTGACTGGAGTAGAAGAGTCACTGACTGGAGTAGAAGAGTCACTGACTGGAGTAGAAGAGTCACTGACTGGAGTAGAAGAGTCACTGACTGGAGTAGAAGAGACACTGACTGGAGTAGAAGAGACACTGACTGGAGTAGAAGAGTCACTGACTGGAGTAGAAGAGTCACTGACTGGAGTAGAAGAGTCACTGACTGGAGTAGAAGAGACACTGACTGGAGTAGAAGAGACACTGACTGGAGTAGAAGAGTCACTGACTGGAGTAGAAGAGTCACTGACTGGAGTAGAAGAGACACTGACTGGAGTAGAAGAGACACTGACTGGAGTAGAAGAGTCACTGACTGGAGTAGAAGAGACACTGACTGGAGTAGAAGAGTCACTGACTGGAGTAGAAGAGTCACTGACTGGAGTAGAAGAGACACTGACTGGAGTAGAAGAGTCACTGACTGGAGTAGAAGAGTCACTGACTGGAGTAGAAGAGACACTGACTGGAGTAGAAGAGACACTGACTGGAGTAGAAGAGACACTGACTGGAGTAGAAGAGACACTGACTGGAGTAGAAGAGACACTGACTGGAGTAGAAGAGACACTGACTGGAGTAGAAGAGACACTGACTGGAGTAGAAGAGACACTGACTGGAGTAGAAGAGTCACTGACTGGAGTAGAAGAGACACTGACTGGAGTAGAAGAGTCACTGACTGGAGTAGAAGAGTCACTGACTGGAGTAGAAGAGTCACTGACTGGAGTAGAAGAGTCACTGACTGGAGTAGAAGAGACACTGACTGGAGTAGAAGAGTCACTGACTGGAGTAGAAGAGACACTGACTGGAGTAGAAGAGTCACTGACTGGAGTAGAAGAGTCACTGACTGGAGTAGAAGAGTCACTGACTGGAGTAGAAGAGACACTGACTGGAGTAGAAGAGACACTGACTGGAGTAGAAGAGTCACTGACTGGAGTAGAAGAGACACTGACTGGAGTAGAAGAGTCACTGACTGGAGTAGAAGAGACACTGACTGGAGTACAAGATAAAGGGCCAAATTCGAACATATGATCAGCATATTTACCAGCTTCCATTTTCAAGATAGAAATCCGTGTCCATAAATTGCATGCAAAAAGTATGCAGACTGTATTTCAATTTCTATCTGGGCACAGCATAATGGGAGCGAGTAGTGCAGAAGGTGATTGACAGTTGCAGTAAGAAAATACGACACTATAGAAAAACTAACAGAAGGAATGACAAACAAATTTGAAAAGGGTGCAGCTTATTCCAATGCTACTAAAATATTTTATCTAGCTAATTAAAATTTGATTAATATCTAAAAAAAAGCGTAATCTTACTCTACAACTGAAGCCACACGAACCCAGAGATTACATAGGCAAACAAAGCACCTTTCAAGTGAAAAATTATAAAATTTAGTAGCACAAGGAAGCTGATTTTGCAAATATAACTATAAAAAACTTACAGCATACTACTTAACTAATGAGTAGGATTGACGTGTGAGTTTGAATTATAATATAGGAACTAATAAATAGAATATTTGTTTAGCTTCATGCAAATTTTGCTGGTAATTGGTTAGTACCAAGGACCCGTTTTGACGCACTTCAAAATAATGCGGATCTATTTTGAATGGCCCCGATGTCGCCTTGGGGCCCTTGGCTTCGATTTTCGCTTTAGTGGGAATATAATTATTGATTACACCTGCCCTTATGAGCAGATGTGACTGGGGGGTCGCCAGACACACCCTCAATGCTGGCACCCATTTTACAGTTGAGTGAACTGAAGCAATGCAGAGTTAAGCGTCTTGCTCAAGGACACAAATTGTTCCGAGTTGAGTCGAGACTCGATTGGCAATAAAACTGAAAATTTCCTATTTAGCTGATGAATTGAGCTGTTTTTTGGCTCCCAGTTGGCGGCCTCACTCCCCAGCCTCCCGCTGATCCTCTTCATCGCCTCGGCCGGTTTCCCCGTCCCCGGCCGCCAGCCCGGAGGTCTCCACAATGCGGCCCTCCACGCTCGGCCGCGGCGCCGCAAAAGCCGGCTCCTCATCAGTCGAATTGGATTCTGCCGCGGCGCAGGGCGCGAACTCCGGCGCACAGTGGCCCAATTCTCGCGCGGATTTTTTCTCAGCCGGGACCGCTTGGTCGCGGTGGCCCGGCAGTTTCCGGCTCCGTCTCCGGCCGGCTGTCCACACGCAGGACAGTCGACGGTTCATTGGCCGCAGGCGGCAGCGGTGCCGGTTCTTCAGCTGCAGCCAGCCGCGCAGCACCCCGCTGGCGGTGAAGTAGTTCTGCACCGCCACGCTCCACACCGGCCCGTCCTCGTCGTCGACCAGCAGCTGGCAGCCGGGCAGCATGTCGTAGCCGTCCTTGCCGCAGTACAGGTAATATTTGGTTGCCATGCGGTACTGCGTGTCGGCAACCATCGGCTTGTCACCGATTTGGACGCTGGATGGGTCGACCCTGCTACCGGGGGCCGCGTGCCGTCGAAGCGGAAGCGCAGGCCGGATACCTGCGCGGAGGGGAGTGAGGGGCGGATTCATGGGAAGTGAGGGGCGGATTCATGGGGAGTGAGGGGCGGATTCATGGGGAGTGAGGGGCGGATTCATGGAGAGTGAGGGGCGGATTCATGGGGATTAGTGAGGGGCGGATTCATGGGGAGTGAGGGGCGGATTCTTGGGAAGTGAGGGGCGGATTCATGGGGAGTGAGGGGCGGATTCATGGGAAGTGAGGGCGGATTCATGGGAGTGAGGGGCGGATTCATGGAGAGTGAGGGGCGGATTCATGGGGAGTGAGGGGCGGATTCATGGGAAGTGAGGGGCGGATTCATGGGAAGTGAGGGGCGGATTCATGGGGAGTGAGGGGCGGATTCATGGGGAGTGAGGGGCGGATTCATGGGAAGTGAGGGGCGGATTCATGGGAAGTGAGGGGCGGATTCATGGGAAGTGAGGGGCGGATTCATGGGAAGTGAGGGGCGGATTCATGGGGAGTGAGGGGCGGATTCATGGGAAGTGAGGGGCGGATTCATGGGAAGTGAGGGGCGGATTCATGGGAAGTGAGGGGCGGATTCATGGGAGTGAGGGGGGATTCATGGAGAGTGAGGGGCGGATTCATGGGAGTGAGGGGCGGATTCATGGGAAGTGAGGGGCGGATTCATGGGAAGTGAGGGGCGGATTCATGGGAGTGAGGGGCGGATTCATGGGGAGTGAGGGGCGGATTCATGGGAAGTGAGGGGCGGATTCATGGGAAGTGAGGGCGGATTCATGGGGAGTGAGGGGCGGATTCATGGGAGTGAGGGGCGGATTCATGGGAAGTGAGGGGCGGATTCATGGGAAGTGAGGGGCGGATTCATGGGGAGTGAGGGCGGATTCATGGGAAGTGAGGGGCGGATTCATGGGAGTGAGGGGCGGATTCATGGGGAGTGAGGGGCGGATTCATGGGGAGTGAGGGGCGGATTCATGGGGAGTGAGGGGCGGATTCATGGGGAGTGAGGGGCGGATTCATGGGGAGTGAGGGGCGGATTCATGGGGAGTGAGGGCGGATTCATGGGGAGTGAGGGGCGGATTCATATGAGTGAGGGGCGGATTCATGGGGTGAGGGGCGGATTCATGGGGAGTGAGGGGCGGATTCATGGGGAGTGAGGGCGGATTCATGGGGAGTGAGGGGGATTCATGGGGAGTGAGGAGCGGATTCATGGGGAGTGAGGGGGGATTCATGGGAGTGAGGGGGGATTCATGGGGAGTGAGGGGCGGATTCATGGGGAGTGAGGGGGATTCATGGGGAGTGAGGGGGATTCATGGGGAGTGAGGGCTGAGGGGCGGATTCATGGGAGTGAGGGGTGGATTCATGGGGAGTGAGGGGCTGGATTCATGGGAGTGAGGGGCGGATTCATGGGAGTGAGGGGGGATTCATGGGGAGTGAGGGGCGGATTCATGGGAAGTGAGGGGCGGATTCATGGGGAGTGAGGGGTGGATTCATGGGGAGTGAGGGGCTGAGGGGCGGATTCATGGGGAGTGAGGGGCGGATTCATGGGATTTGAGGGGCGGATTCATGGGAGTTAGGGGGCGGATTCATGAGAGTTATGGGGCGGATTCATGGGAGTGAGGAGAAAGTTTCTTCGGGAATTAGGGGGCGGATTCATGGAGAGTTAGGGGCGGATTCAATGTGATTAAGGGGCGGATTCAATGTGAATAAGGGGCGGATTCAATGTGAGTAAGGGGCGGATTCCACCCAACCTGAGGGAATCGGCCCTCCAGCGCGGGCCACATGGAGACGCCGTTCTCCAGGGCGGCCAGCAGGGTTCGGCCGTCGATGCTGATCACCACCAGGGGGTCCAACATGGGGAACAGGCGGCTGAGATCCCCCAGCCGGAAGTCACCAGCCGGCACAACACAATCGGCCCTGAACGAGCCGGAGTTGACCAGCACGAAGTCCGCCTGCAGCGCGGTGAGCACGATGTCGCACATGAAGTTTCCCATGTTGGTCTCCTTGGTGCGAATGTGCTCGAACCGGCACTCCAGGGGGCAGTCCACCTGGCCCAGCACGCGCTGCATGCTCTTCTCCAGGTTCTCCACGTGACTCTGTGGCGGTGGGAGCGGTGGGTGACATTGGATGCTAGCTGGAGATGGAATGAAAGATTAGAAACTGAGAAAAAAAGAGGTTGATTATTTCGACATCTTACTTCAATAATGGATCTCCAGACAAGATGGAGTGAGAATAGATTTCATATAGACCAGATGGAGTGAGAATAGATTTCATATAGACCAGTTAAAGTGAGAACAGATCTTCTCCAGACAAATGGATGGATGAGAAAAGATCTCCGGACCAGATGGAGCGAGAATAGATTTCCTATAGATCAGCTAAAGTTAGAATAGATCTCTAGACAAGATGGAGTGAGAATAGATTTCCCATAGACCAGCTAAAGTTAGAATAGATCTCCAGACCAGATAGAGTGAGAATAGATTTAATTTAGACCAGATGGAGTGAGAATAGACCTCCGGATCAGATGGAGTGAGAATAGATCTCCAGACAAGATGGAGTGAGAATAGATCTCCAGACAAGATGGAGTGAGAATAGATCTCCAGACAAGATGAAGTGAGAATAGATTTCCAGACAAGATGAAGTGAGAATAGACCTCCGGACCAGATGGAGTGAAATAGATCTCCAGGCTAGATTGAGTGAACATCCTAACCTCAACAGCCTTGGCCACCTCCGGATCTTCGCTGTATTTCGAGCTGTCAACGTCCACAGTCTGTATCTTGACTTCGAGTGGCGAAGACTTATCGATAGAGAGGCTGACACGCTGAACTGGCGGAAGTCCGTGCCGCTCTTCACGATCGCTCTGTTGTTCACAAACTCGATGCCGTAATTGTGATCGTGACCGCCTTGCGAGTGTCAGAGAGGTTTTATTTATTATCTTATAAGTTTAGAGCCCACATGATAGTCCCAGGTAATCCGAGAGAACCATCCAATTTCTCAGTGAAATCCCCACCCGATAATCCAGATGAGATCCCCACCGATAATCTCAGATGAGATCCCACACCCGAAAAACTCAGGGTAGAACCTATCAGATAATCTCAGGGGAGAACCTATCAGATAATCTCAGGGGAGATCCTACCAGATAATCTTAGGGAAGAGCCCCACCCGATTATCTCAGATGAGATCCCACACCCGAAAAAACTCAGGGGAGAACCTATCAGATAATCTTAGGGGAGAACCTATCAGATAATCTCTGGGGAGATCCTACCAGATAATCTCAAGCGAGAACCTATCAGATAATCTCAGGGGAGAACCTATAAGATAATCTCAGGGAAATCCTACCAGATAATCTCTGGGGAGTCCTACCAGTTAATCTCAGCGGAGATCCTACCAGATAATCTCAGCGGAGATCCTACCAGATAATCTGTGGGAAGAACCAATCGGATAAACCCAGGGAACCCTACCTACAGAGCCCTATCCTACAAAATCCCAAGCAGTCCCGGAGCCCTACCCAGAATGATGTCGATGTGGTGAGCCGCCCGGGCCAGCTTCCTATCGTTAGGCCAGCGCATGTGGGTCAGTGCGATCACCAGGTCGCAGGACTGCTCAGACTTCAGCTTGGCGGCCAGCTGCTCGCCTCGGGTGCAGAAATCAAAGAAACGGATGTCCTCCGGGTCTACGGTGGACAGGGTATCCACCCCTCAGCTCCACCAGACCCACGATGCCAATCCGCAGTCGGAGGCGCGATGGTCGATGCAGACGGTCTCGAGGCCTTCGGCCAGCGGCCTGCCAGTCTCCCTGTCGATGATGTTGGACAGCAGCCAGGGAAATCCGGTCTCCTGGCTGCACTGCACCAGATTGTCCACGCAAAGTCGAAGTCGTGATTGCCAAAAACGCGGCGTCGATGTTGCAGGCTTTGAGCACCTGGACCAGATGCTGGCCGCGGGTCGCCGTGCTGATAGTCGACGGGCTGAACACGTCGCCGGAGAAGAGCACCAGAGGTTGGAGCTCGGCGAAAGAGCGCAGCGCCGTGACGAACCTGGCAGCGCCGCCGATTGTGCCGGCTGGCTCGATGTGTGTACACGTCGTTGAAGTGCAGAATGTGCAGCTGCCTGGCATTCGGCATGATTTTATTTGCCTCTTCTGCAAATTAAAGGCCTTCTCTGGATTGCAGGCTCGCTCAAAACTTTCTTGCTGTGAGCCGTCCATTTTATTACCGACCGAGGAGAGAGAAGTGTGGATGAGAGAGCATGGGCGGGCAGTGCTCTCACTGAGCGATGCGTCTCACACACCCCATCCAGATTTTCCTTGCTCAATGGTGTACGCACTGCTCCAGTGGCATGCGTGAGTGCAGTGTACTTGTACGCCTTTACGCAGCCTGTACTGGTAGGCATGCGGACCAGTGTACACTGAACTGTACGATTTGCAAGGGTTAGATAGATTTGTGAATGAAAGCATATGCGAGCGTATGTATGCGTATGCGCTTGTGCTTGAGACTGAGAGCCTGCGAAATTGATACCAACAATGAGTGTCAGATGCTGGCATTGAGTGTCAGATGCTGGCATTGAGTGTCAGATGCTAAAATCGTCGAGTGTCAGATGCTGGCATTGAGTGTCAGATGCTGGCATTGAGTGTCAGATGCTGGCATTGAGTGTCAGATGCTGGCATTGAGTGTCAGATGCTGCATTGTGTGTCAGATGCTAAAATCGTTGAGTGTCAGATGCTGGCATTGAGTGTCAGATGCTAAAATCGTTTAGTGTCAGATGCTGGCATTGATGTCAGATGCTAAAAATTGTTGAGTGTCAGGTGCTGGCATTGAGTGTCAGATGCTAAAATCGTTGAGTGTCAGATGCTGGCATTGAGTGTCAGATGCTAAATCGTTGAGTGTCAGATGCTGGCTTGAGTGTCAGATGCTAAATCGCTGAGTGTCAGATGCTGGCATTGAGTGTCAGATGCTAAAATCACTGAGTGTCAGATGCTCCTGAGTGTCAGATGCTAAAATCGCTGAGTGTCAGATGCTAAAATCGCTGAGTGTCAGATGCTAAAATCGCTGAGTGTCAGATGCTAAAATCGCTGAGTGTCAGATGCTAAACTGAGTGTCAGATGCTAAAATTGAGTGTCAGATGCTAAACTGAGTGTCAGATGCTAAAATTGAGTGTCAGATGCTAAAATCGCTTGAGTGTCAGATGCTAAAACTGAGTGAGAGATGCTAAACTGAGTGTCAGATGCTAAAATTGAGTGTCAGATGCTAAAACTGAGTGTCAGATGCTAAAATCGCTGAGTGTCAGATGCTAAAACTGAGTGTCAGATGCTAAAAATTGAGTGTCAAATGCTAAAATTGAGTGTCAGATGCTAAAACTGAGTGTCAGATGCTAAAATCGCTGAGTGTCCAGATGCTAAAACTGAGTGTCAGATGCTAAAATTGAGTGTCAGATGCTAAATTGAGTGTCAAATGCTAAAATTGAGTGTCAGATGCTAAAACTGAGTGTCAGATGCTAAAACTGAGTGTCAGATGCTAAAACTGAGTGTCAAATGCTAAAACTGAGTGTCAGATGCTAAATTTAAGCCGTCAGATACAAGCACTGGGTGTCAGATCGGTAGTTAGTGTGAGATATAGGAAATTAGTGTCAGATATAGACAATGGTGTCAGATACAGGAAATTAGTGTCAGATAAAGACAATGGGTGCCAGATACAGGTAATTAGTGTCAAATACTGGCATGATTTTGAAAACAGGTTTTTAAATCAACTTTTTTATCCCATCAAAATACAGTGACAAGAGCAAACTTAGCTACTGACAGTACAGCTG